>JAVTVY010018633.1:0-74191 GCA_036873755.1 Hanleya hanleyi
AAAACATATACGCGTAGAAGCAAAATAACTTTATGATAACTGCATGTTTCAACAAATCGTCTGCTTTAAATTGTGTGACAAATGGTTTCTGTATATAAACCAATGCGACAATATTTTTCCAAAAACTTTCAATCGAAAAATCCCGGCATGTGTTTTTTAACCGTATAAATGATTTGACTTATAGTTGAGGTATTTTCTTTTAAAAATTTTATACTTGCCATAAAAGCCATCTCTGGAATTGATAAAACTGCACATTTTACTATATCACTGCCAGTTCTGTATGCATCAATTCATCGAACAAAATGAGATAATAGTCTTAACAGTTTCAATACCACATCTCACCTGAAGAAAAAAATTGAAACTGCATTTTTTTAGATTTCCAGTTCTGATCTCTCGGGAATGGTATGGCTGCACATACCGATATGACAACTACAGAACAGCTGATTTGAAAAATACTCGTCCGTGGTATTTCACGACAGAATCATCGATTGGTCTTTCCTGGTCGTGACGTCTTGCTGCCAGCATTGAAAACTGTAGCCGTTTCTTGTAGGACACCGGCCTATTTTTATGTATAATATGATTGCGTTTATTGTTGGTGCTAATGCTGTTATGCGAATTGGGTTTTTTGGTTATCAACGCGGAAATTCTTTAATGGACCACGGCTGAATATTGAACGAAGGACAAGACGCTTGTATTGTATTTCCTGATGACCCGCCATGATAATGTATTGCTGCTCTTCTTATTTGCAAGAATTTTTTTTTTGTTTTTCAGTTTTTACTTTATGCCGGTTTAGAATTGACGCGGAAATTCTTTTTTTTTCACGACGGCTGAATAGTGAAAGTCTGATCTGACTTACCTGAATTACCCCTCCTCTCAAAATGATGAAAGTGTAACCAGGCCGTATTAATTATTATTCCAGGGTTTGAGAATTTCTTGCGAAGAAAGGTTTTGCGATATGGCAATGATTATTATATGTAGAAAAAAATCTGCATTCGGGTTTGCGTCCGATATGACGATCACGGAAGTTAAGCAACGTTAAGCTCGGTCAATACTTGGTTGGATGACCGGGTGCTGCACTGGCTGTGCTGATCAGTGCCCAGGGTAATAGGAACTGTGAGAACTCTCGTGTTCTGGCACATACAGGCACCGTCTTGATATGAATGAAACAAGATTGAAAACGACGTTAAACCCTACTACTCACTCACTCCCCGATACTTTATATATTTCACAAACACATTGGTATGTCATACCTGCAAATTTGTTGACATGAGATTTTCGGATTATCAGTTTTCTGTAGCTGTTCTTATATCCCGGTATATAAGTACAAAACGTATTTCATTCACATGAAAGTGTGTAATGGCAAACAAATTATTGCCAGATGAAATCAGCAAATTCTGTAGAATATCACTTGGGGACCGTCACTGTGAAGCCAACATAGTACACTATTCACGAACTTTTATTTTTGAAAATATATCCAAATATAATTATAACGCAATTGCACAGTAGCCTCTGTTCCACGAGAAAAATCCATCAAAAATGAAACCATTTTGCACACAACAGTTTTCAGCGACACTTGACAAGACACCTGGTATTCCTATCGTCATATCAGTATCACTGACGAATATTCTTTAATACATATTAATTAATTGAATTTGGGTGTGAATCTCCATGGAATAACGTTGACGTTATGTTATAATTATTCTCAGACACAACATGAAAGAGCTGCCCTTTCAGCTTAAAGGAACGATCTCTACCATGCGGTGAAGGGCACGGATGCCGAGGAGAAGCATGGAAGGGCCCAACCTAATTGCATTATATTGTTGGTCTGTTGTGTTGAATATATGTAAAACGCGAATTATGCGATCCTGAATAAAGTAGCTGATTCCCCTTTCTGCACCCAATCGGAACGGTATCCGACACTTGGGCGTATGTGTAACAGCAACAGGGTCGGCATAAAGGATGTATATCACAGATGATCAAATTGCGGTTGTTTATATTTTGAGTGATTTTTCTGCATTTAAACATTATCCATTACTCAAAAACAGATTATAATTGATGAGGACAGTTCATGACAGCACATAATTAATTTACATTTGATTAAGTTCATTAGACCTATAGGTTCATCGTCAAGAGTAGATCGGCTAAAAAGAGTGCTTTTACCCTTACATGGAAAGTACATTCGGATGACGCAATGTGGAATAAATTTCTGTACGTTTTGTCACTGTCTGTGTTGCTTTATATGCTCAGCTTGAGGAGGATAACCGCTTCAACTGTCTTACACGATATACGATTAAATTGACCAGGGTGTACTTTACCTGTCCCTTGATCATTACTCTAATTGGAGTACACGATTGCCCCAGTCCGTTGTCCTCTCTTTTTTCTGCAGAGTTAAGATGTATTTTCTCCCTGGTGTAATTGATGCCATCTGTCTTGAGTAGGTTGAGTCCTGCTGATTAAGCCTTGTTTATTTTACTAGCGCTATTCTGTGTCGTGGATAATTCTGTTGATTCCATTCTAACAGGAAGTTAGAGCGGTATTTCCTGCCTTAGGTAATCTCTGATCACAGAAGCTAACTCTAGGTTTTCCCCAGTGGTATCCTTTGCAGTATTAATGAAGCCGTACCGGTAAATATTCGGTGGGACTGTAATTCTTAATTGCGGGCGAAATTATCAGCGAGATCTGAAGAATAAACGGGATTGTGCGTACAGATTGTATTTCCTATGGTTTTTGTCGATGGTTCTCGAAAATCGTATTGTTATTTGATCGCATTACCTGATAAACCATAGGTCGGTGTTCGATTATCGCTTTCGCTATATAGCTGAAATATTGCTGGACGTGATGATAAACCTTAAATCTCTCTCGTTATATAATCACTTATGCACAGAATTTTAGTGTTGCAGATGAGCACATGAACTGAGCTCACAGTTCCAACAATCAGAATGTGAAGATAAAACCGACACAAAGGTGATATATGATATGTGACGTTAATATGGGAAAAGCTTTTTAATGGTCAAGAAGCTATGTTTTCAATCCATAAGCTGCCAAATCAGAGTTTTCTTGAAATCTGCGTGTACAGGATGGAATATCAGCCCAAACAAATTGCGATGGGCAGTCGGATAAAAATGGAAATATGATTGATCAAAATATGCTGCCTGACCTATTTTGGTATGTTTGAGGCATTTATGAGAGGATTTTCTCTTGTAACAAAAATATATCTCAAACCAAAATTATATTTCCACACTATACACATGTATATATTAGTAGGTTTTGAATAGTTGGAAGTGCCAAAATGATTTTGGTTTGAGGTGTCATAAGAAGAAATCCTCCCTATAAATACCTCAAAAATACCAAAATATGTCAGGAAGCACATTTGATGAATCATAAATATTGCGTTGCAACTGTATTTTGCTAATTCAGCTTCTGTTTTCAAATATTTACACAAAGAATTTTCCGGAATGAAGAATTCAAACATTTACCTATTTATGAAGAAAAAAAACACCCAACAGATAACACATCAGCAACATCGTTTTATTTCGTACTACAAATGCAGTGAAGTGTATTGCTTTTATTCCATATTGAGGAATATGATTCACATTTTTAATATAAATTACTGGACAATATTAAGCAAGGGTGTTTATTTATGAGCAACCAATAAGGATACGCACTCGATCTGATTTATATCTAAAAACGAATAAGTTGGGCAGTCGCCAGTAAATTCAATAGACAAAATATCGAGCAAATTTTTTTTTCGAAAATTAATCCGGAATTTCTCACAAGAATGTACATTCTTATATTATGTTGGACTTAAGAATATGGCCCTGCCGGTCAGAGCGCCTTAAATCAGTACAGTCAGGCGGCTGGTGTCATTCACTTCGTTCTGCTTCTCTCTTGCAGAAAACAAGCCTATGTTTATGTATACTATGATTGTCTTTTTGAATTTGGTGCTAATACTGTTATATGGAAAACGGAATAGGTCTTTGGATTATGGACGCGGATATTCTCTAATGGACGACGGCTGGATTATGAATGACGGACTAGACGCTTGTAATCCTATGTGATTTCCAATTGACATTCAAGGAACAGACCTTAGAAACGTCGTTCTGCTCTCGCTGGACAGGTTCTGGGTTATGACGCTATCTTAGTAAACTCACATATAATATCACGACATATTTTATTATATCTTCCACCAGGGCTATATTAATCCCGTGCGAATTTCAAACTACATTTGTTAGCCAATCAGGTGACTAGCTGTGCGGAACAACTATAACATGACGTTCCTCGTAAGAACACACTGTGGCACATGGACCAATAGAGTAAACAGTAAAGTGAAAAGCAATCCATCATAAGCCATGTTTAGACCAACTGTGTGGTAAACGTAAACTTCAAAGGGTTCATCTTCCTCCGAAAAGGTTTTGTCCGACGGTAGAAAATGTCAAAAGACCGATGGTGTTCTTATCCGTGAACTAAACGCCAACGTCAAATTGAAAAGGGGAAATTTATCGTGATTGGTTTATTATGGGATATTCCCCTGATAAACCATCTTGGTTTACCTAGATAGGGCTATGAAGATCTCAATTTTCAACACGCTCATAGTCGTGTTTGTCTCGTGATGTCGGTGTTTGTTATTATTTTCGTGTGTTCGTCAGCTGCATGAAATATATTTTCATATCCGGTATGTGTCATTTTTTGTCATCCTGTGAGCCGAATAAACCCAACGAATCCTGTCCAGAAAGTGAGATATTGTGGATGATGGACAAATACGGAGATCAGTCGTCAGCCCACGCCCACAAAGTACTCGGACGATTTTTTTCCCTTAGCAAACAGTGTTGACAAAATGGATGTGCTATCTCTAGTCAATCCAGCGAAACATGAACATATAAAATGGTGGCGTATATCACGGTGTTATGAAGAATATGTACAGGGAACAACTTGTTAGAACAAAGCTAAGTATTTGTGGTTTCGCCAGGGTCGCCACAAACTAGATACATTCGGTCGAATAACGATCGAGGAGGCATCTCTTTCACATGTTATGTAAAGGTTGTGAAAAGAGTAATTACGTAAAACTTAGGAAAATCAATTTAAACATGACCCCCATGTGGTGCCCCATATAGGCAACAAGGCAAGATGTATGTAACAGATATTTCTCTCTCGAGAGCAGTTATAGACAATCAAATCAACTCACTGATCAAAGACATGTTTGATGGAGCTTCGAAAGATTTTCGCGGAAAAAAACACACAATAACAGCTGACAAGGCATTGCTGCATTTTATCAATGGCAGAATATTCATACTTTGCTAGGATACCTTATATGTTTGTTCATTCGAGTCAAATATCTCATATGTAAGCAATCTAGACATAAATACGTCTATACGTTACCAGTACTGCTTTGAGTATGCTATTTTTGCTGAAAAGTGTGGAAAATGGGTAACTACCAGTGTGAAACGATATCAATTTAAGGATAACAATCACGTCAAGCAGAATAATTTGCAAGATAAACGCACAAGATCCTTTTTTTTCTTTATTTAGTCCACATGCAAAATATTTATAGCGAACGCGGTGCGGCGAGGCGGAATACCTAATGTCGAGTTCAGCAATATTTCAGCTGTACAGCGACAAGCAATATCAAATTCTATAAAAGAATATCACCAATCTATCAAAAATCTAACAATGAAACGTAATAAAAAGTACTTCGCAAATCAATCGTTGTCAAACAATCTTTCTTGTCTATTCTTCTTCACTCTGAGACTTTCTTGTCATGCTTCTTCACAAGGTACCCTTTGAAGCTGAAATATTGCTGAACGCGACATCAAACCTTAATTCTCTCGCTCTCTCTCCTTTGAATTAAATGTCGATAAACATGGCAAAGGGGACCTCATATTCGGCCACAGGGTCCCAGATTATTCATGTTTTATAGACTCGGTCACCGTATAAACACACCTAACAAAGTATATCACTGTACAAAACCATAGACAGTTTTTCCTTGATTTCTCTGTGAATTCACTGCGATACTCTCGGTAGAAGAGCTGATCGTCTTTAAACCATTGTGACGAGGAGTCCGCGCATGATGTTTAGGCCGATCCACTAAATGGTCCTGGTCCCAAACATCCATTCTCGCTCCCCCAAGAACACACATGGTCTCGGGAAGAAGCCAGACGCTTCGTGACATTTTCAACGGTCTCACGTAACTTTTCTCCCTCACTTTTCTGCACAACTTTGACAGCCCCGCGCATGACTTGAACAGCCTTTTCAGCCTTACGCATCAGCCTTACGCATAACCTCTACAGTCTGCACCTTGTCACGTACTTAACATTCTGCACCTTCTCCCCATTTTACGCCTTTTTACTTCCTTTACGCAGGCAATTTTTCACAGACATATACTGAGCTGTACACTACTGAACGGTACTGCATGGAAAGGCCTACCATACATGTAGGTACTGAGCTGTAAACTGAACAGTTCCTGTGTGATATTCACAGGTCAGAACTGAACGGAGCAGTACATGTCACTACATGGTTCCAAGTGGTAACTGACCAGTACTGCACAGTAACAGGTTGGTTACTGTTCAGTTACAATGCAGTACTGTTCAGTCCTGTTCTTTGTGGTACTGTACGGTATCCAAGCAGTACTGACCAGTTACTGTGTGGTACTGTGTGGATACGGGTCAGTACTGACTGATATTGTACTGAGGTGTACCATTCTGGGTCCTTCCTTGCGGTTACCATTCAGTTACCACACGGTACCAACATGTGGAAATTTGGTTGTGTATACTTCTTCGCCCTTCCACAACCTGAACATTCTTAGAACAGACTTCTCATCTCTCTTACTTTCATTTCTTCGAAACAGAAGTATAGGACATTGGAGTTTTCTTCAGTCACAATCGGTTTCCTCTCTGCGTAGTATTACCACGATCAAAATCATCTGCTCCGCATGATTTTCACACGAAAGGGTATGTGTACACAGAAAATGGGTCACGTCCAATTAATGGAGGCACTTTCTCGATGCCTTCGAGATGGATCGAGAAATTTCTCGGCTGAAACTGGGAGAGCCTGGCGATGTCTCCAAGTTTGCCCTCGCTATCTCGATCGAAACGTCCCGATTTTCGGAATGGATACGAAATTGATCAGTAAACTCAGAGGGCGTCCCGGTTTCCATATGTCCGTGTTTTATTGCGGCTAATTTGGCCGTTTCTTAGCTTCTCAGACGAACACAGTGTTGTGCGAGTACCATAATTCCGAGACACTTCGTCACATAGGCATATCGTCGTCTGAAATAGAATCCCGACAACGGATTCGTTTTTTTTCTTGGAATAGGTGTTTTCCAGGCTACTCCACGTTTACACGATATATTTTCATATCCTGATGTTTCCTAAATACAAAAGAAAGAATATCATTTTACTTATCTACATAAATTATTCTCTTTTCACATCGATAATTGATCGTATATCTGACCAGTATCCGACGCGGAATAACTGACACATAAACTGAATTTGATCTGAATAATAATGATATGGAACTATGCGTTATAAAATTATTGTGAAGCAAACATTGATCGTTCCAATCGATAAATGAAAGTTATGTTAAGTCTTTGACCGGTGTATCAACCGCGGAGTGTAGTTTGTTCGGTTGTTTCATAATTTGGTAGTATGCTTTGTAGTTTCCATTTTTCTGATATAAACTTTCCTGGAAGAGGTTAGCGGAAATACTGATAATCGGAACTAGAGGTGCTGATGATTCACATCACAGCAGGTCTGCGAAATCCGTCGGCTAGAAACGACATCAGAGGGACTAGGGTTAATTTCTTTGAAAGGAAAAACTGATACAATACTGTTGGCGGGGATTGACAATATACTGACATTCTATTATTTATTGCTACGTTCTGATACCAAGAGTTGCCTCCCGTAGTGCGCGCGCCAACATACCCCCCGAAACGAAGATTGATGTGTAGGGCTCGAACCGCTAAAACAATTTACGTTGTCGGCAATGTTAAAAAGTGTTAACGTAATTGCATCCCTTCGATTCATTAATTAAGTCTAGACTTCCATACTTCGGCAAGAAGTACTTTAATTCAAGTACTACATCCGGGCAGACTTCTCGGCGGGGTTCGCCCATCGAAATTTTGAGTTATGCGTGATCGTACAAATGACGTCATAATTTTGGCTTTTTTCTCTGCTTTCAGAAAACGGTGCACAGGCACTCAAATAGTCCCTCTTAGCAACATCTCATTAGGCCTTGAGTTAGAATCAAACTCGCAGCGAAACCAAACATATATCATACTCCAGTCACCTACCACTGGCCTTCAATTATTCGTCGCAACACAGACTGGAACAATTCACTTCTCTGGCAGAGGTTGCCTAGACTAGAGGGGTTAACGAATCGGGACTTTTATTATTAGTAGTCTGTGTATACGTCGACCCGTTGGTGATAGAATTTAGTGAATGTGATTTGGTAATTGACTGAAATAAATTTGGCATCTTTTGAAAAGGTACGTAAGATCACCGAGAACGTTACTCATTCAAATTATGCAATTAAGCCGAGATCGAACAGTAGATCTTGATACGGCGTTTTGAAATCAACAACGGTCGCGCAGTGTTGAACACGATATGCTTATTTCATTGTACCATCCTCGGTATAATAAAACAACTATTGCATGTTATAGAATGGAACATCACGATTTGTCAGCTCGAGACAAGAGATGTACAACGAGCACGCTATTGCATGTTATAGAATGGGACATCGTGATTTGTCCGCTCGAGATAGGTGATGTACCACGAGCGCGCTATTGCATGTTATAGAGTGGGACATCACGATTTGTCAGCTCGAGACAAGTGATGTACAACGAGCGCGTTATTGCATGTTATAGAGTGGGACATCACGATTTGTCAGCTCGAGACAAGTGATGCACAACGAGCGCGCTATTGCATGTTATAGAGTGGGACATCACGATTTGTCAGCTCGAGACAAGTGATGCACAACGAGTGCGCTATTGCATGTTATAGAGTGGGACATCACGATTTGTCAGCTCGAGACAAGTGATGCACAACGAGTGCGCTATTGCATGCTGTAGAGTAGGACATCACGATTTGTCAGCTCGAGACAAGTGATGTACAAAGAGCGCGCTATTGCATGTTATAGAATGGGACATACTGACAGAGCCACATGACTTCACAGTATAGTCTTCTGGTTAACCTATTCTAAAGCACATTCCAAGAATCTAACGATTCGTGATATGTGTTGTATCTCAGGTACGCTTTTATTGTACCTGTTCATGTAGAAACTTGGATGACATGACCACACGGCCCATAGCACCGGCATTAGCGGTATTTGGTACAAATCTAGAGAGCTATGATGAAATTGCTCTGACAACCCGTATATTGGTAACTGGTGAGCTGTATCGCTGTGACAACTCGAACAATGGGGATTGGTGAGATGTATCGTCGTCAGATGAAAATGACGGCATTTAACACAAAAGATTAGTCTGTTTGGCCCGATGACGATTGAGCATCAACTTCCTACGATGCCAACATATATCAAAGACTAAAAGGTCTGTACAGGGGGCGGGCTTCGGGGACGAAACGTCCACCAGCAGAATCTCGCCATATACAGGTAAAAATTACAGCGCATATAAGGAAAGTGGGAAGAGGTTCCGACATACTGGCAGAGCCACATGATGTACAACGAGCGCGCTATTGCATGTTATAGAGTGGGAAATCACGATTTGTCAGCTCGAGACAAGTCGTGATGACAAGTCGTGATGTCCCACTTCATAACATGCAATAGTTGTATAATATTCTCCGGTTTCCATTGAATTACCAGTCGTTCCTGTGGATTTCAATGCCACTGTATTTCTGAATACCCGGGAAATTCTTATTCAATCTATTTTAGACTCGCACTTCAATGCGCTGTTCATGGATGTATCTCATGAAGTTGTTCACATTCTGAATACTCGTTTAAAATAAGTCAAACTGAATAATAATGAACAAAACTTATACAATTTCAATTGGTTATGTTTCCTTCTTTCCATACGCGACGTGTAGAGAAAGTGCGCTGTCAGAGCAAGTACGCGACTACATACAGATCAGCGGCGGCGGAAGCTCCCAAAAGGTGGGAGGAGGGGAGGCTCGACTGTCATAGCACTTTAGGCGAGGGTCCAGAGGCAGCCTAGGCCTCGGAAGCTCCGTGCTCTTGGATGGCTGTAGACGCATTCTGGCCGATTTCCGACATATCATCACTATATAATCAACTGCATTTTGAGATTGTTTTTGTGATTTTTCTCGTCTTTTAAAAGAAAAAATTGAGTTGATAACTTTTGAATGTAAAAAAGTAGTTTTCCTTTCCAAAATTCGAACTATACGCAGTGATCTCGAAGAAATTAACATTTCAGCAGAGGGTTGTAGAGCGCTGACAGGTTTGGAGAGAAAAGTATGAACACAAAAAAGAAAAAAATATGAACGCAATTTTGATTTCTAAATTTGATAATCAGCTAATCGTCCAATAAAGCTAATGCAATTTCTATGTAAATTAACATCTAAAACAGTTATTGGGCATTGAGAACGGAACAGAAGAATGAGCAAATCAGAGCACTTTAAACCAAACAGCAACGTGCCCCTCCAGTACAAAGTCGCCGCTCCGTGAAAACCTAGCCTACAGGGCGGCGCGAAGCGCCGCGGTAAAAAAACCGGCCTGTATATCTGGTCACATTAGGACCAAAATCATGAAAAAGTCACCCAGCTTTTGTTGAAACTGGGGTGGGGGGGGGGGGTCTCAGCACCGGGTGGGGGGGGGGGGGGGGCTGAGCCCCCACCCTCTCCAAACTGTGGGGGCTGCAGTGCCCCCTGACCCTGCGGATCTCTAGATGAAATAACAAAATAATATTAAATGATCATTATCCGGGTAAAGGCATATGTACTCGCGATCGCCGAGATTAATCTCTCTGTCACAGAGAAGTATATATAACGAGCATATGCCTTCGAGAATCCAAGGTATTCTCGGGTCTGAATGTGAGTTGCCGAGGAAGGCTTTCCTGTGGAGTTATGTGGTTGGTTTTTAGTCACCAGACGTCGTCAATTCTTCCCACCTCTTGCAAATCGCTCCAATTCCAAATGGTTCAAGCTTTCATTGGAAGGCATCTCGATTCCATTCTTGAAACAAGTCGAGTTAGTTCGAGAGATCGAGATTGTCTTCTGCTTCGGGAGCAAACCGGGACAACAATTGATCAAGATAAACCGGGACCTTTCGAGACCAGATATTCATCGCTTTTTTTCTCGTTTATCGAGAAACCGTCTCTGTCGATTGGACGTGACCCTCAAGTCAACAACCGATTCTCCATCGAATTTTGGGTCCATCTTTGAAGATGGTGTTTGATAATGATCGGCATATGAAGCGTAATTGTTCAGTATTGTCAGTATTATCAAATCCGATGTTTTCTACACCAAAAGCAAGGCTTGGCCGCCATGAAAACACCGCTGGGACTGGGGAGTTTTTTTGCCGAATTTTCACGTATAGGTTTGTTTCGTTATTATTCAGTTTACCTTATTTGGAACCAGTGTTTCAGAATGTGAACTTTATAAGATATGTCCACAATGCGGTTCCGAAAAACATCACCTTCTCCTTAGTACTGAAGTGAAAGAGAATTAGTCTAGATGGGATTGATGCGTGGCTTCTCAGTACCGATGTGGAGGCTGAGAATGTCCGGTGGCTACGAGTGCCCGGCCCATATCTTCTACCTTAGTTAGGGCAGTTTTCTCCAAATTGGGAACAAGTGTTCTTCGTTGGTTGCAAACGAAAGGGATATGAAAAGGGACACTAATCACCAGGACATTCGTATCCATCACACCGGCACTACAAAAAGGGATTTCTAATGATGAGTAATGAAATATCGGATAAGAAACTACAAGCAGGGGGTGATCATATATTGGCAGGATGAATCCTCGATGCCATTGAAACCGGAGTGCCAACAATCAAGCATATCGAATTGAATATCCCAAAAGATACATATCATATATTTGTAGTAAAATTAAGATAATTTCAACCAAATACAATTACAAACAATCGAAGTCGGGGGTAGTCTAAATCCCAGAAACAAAGCGCCAACAATCAAATTGGAGAGTCAGTAGCCAGTTATGCCTAAATAGAAATGGAATGGAAGGAAAGATCTCTTTACGAGAAGGGAGATGTTTGCTGCGGAAGTAAGGGAGCGTCCCAGAAGTCGGAACGAAATTTTCATTCCACGGGAACATTATAATGATCGAGAAGAACGTTCTGAATTAGCAGAACGTTCGCCGAGAACATTCCTAATCCTGGAACGTTCGGCACTTTTCCCCCAGAACGTTCTGAAGTATCAAAACGTTCTGTGACACAGGAACGTTAAAAAAAATAATGATAGAAAATAGTTCCATCTTTGTTGAAAAGAAAAGAAGTTCGAATTCTTGTGTACGGATTGTCCGGTAGGTCGTTATAGTCTACTGGCCGTACCTATTTGTCAAGGTTTTTTCTTGCATAGTTTATCAATAAAATACTTGTTCCTACAAGAGAAATAACCAGAAATCTAAAACTGTCAACGGAAAAACTTCGTCGTATCAAATTCCGACGATTGTGTATGGACCAGTCGCCAGATAGCCCATCTATTTCTGGTTCCAATTGAGCATTATATCGTAAAAATAGCCTCACCTGTCATCACTTTCTTTCTTGAATATCTGTCGAATCTTAATTGCGTGTTAATGTTTGAATTTATTCGCTCTTTCGTATAAAATCCTGCGTAAACGAAGAGGACGATCGGTCCCGAAGTTATCAAAATGGACGACTTCTTTACACTGCGTACGCTGGCCTACTCCGATTGCTTGAACTCGGCAGAAACAAGCCCAGCGATTAGCCAGTTACTCCGGCCGACCAATCACAAAGCGTGTTCTTCACAACCTTCGGGAAACACCTGCTTTGGCGAAGCTTTGACTATATCATTGCAGGAATACACGATTTTCTATCCAATGACTTAGGCTGAATTACGAAACTGCCGACAAGAGTCGATGCCACGAGGTTATAGAGAATGATCTCCCCTTTCGATCGATGTGCAAATGGTGGGATATGACAGA
The DNA here is from genome assembly GCA_036873755.1 of Hanleya hanleyi. NCBI lineage: Eukaryota > Metazoa > Mollusca > Polyplacophora > Lepidopleurida > Hanleyidae > Hanleya > Hanleya hanleyi. The sequence goes on from JAVTVY010018633.1 coordinate 13,083, forward strand.
GTATCAGTCGGTATTTCACTCTGCGAATGTGAACCGTTTTACAAGTTTTTTTGATTGGAATCTCTTCGCTATTTTACGATTTTAGACAATCATAATGCTTTCGGATATCGTTTTTGTTAAACTAAAGATATTATAATTCAGAAATATTCCTTGAAACTGGATGCTACATGACCATGCTAATAAAGACGCCAGCATATCAGGAAGACGTTTCCTTCGCGTGAACGCGTATCCCTTCGCCTCGGCGGAGGGACCACTTTTCTCCATTTCTGAAGCAGAACGTTCGCATTTTCACAGAATATTCGGCAGGAACGTTTCACTTGTGTAGAACGTTCGACAGGAATAAATGTTCGACAAGAACGTTTCAGAGGAAAATTTTCGAACATAATTGTGTTCCATCGGAATGAAAATTACTGCACTGGAACGTTCCGACTTCTGGGACGCTCCCTAACATCTCATGGTAATGTATAGCGAAGTTACATCTCGTGGTAATGTATAGCATATGCAAATTGGAAACCATTCCACTGACAATGTTTCACAGACGGCATTCCAGTCCTACTAGTCATTTTTGGGAGAAGAAGAGTGTGGCTTCATTCTTCGGAACTCACTGATTTAAATTTCATGGATTAACTAGCAGTTACATTTTGAATCGGTATGCTAGATTAACCTCATTAGCGATAAACTATATTTAATGTTGGTACACTGTCAAACATATGCGGCCATCCACATCTAGATCGACTATCAATATATCTATACAAAATTAGTCCAGCAAAAGGTAATGCGGTACCGACCACATATATATCAGAATAATCAGGCCCAGGCAATTCGATTTAACTTAATCTAAGTAGATGGGCAAAAAAGAGCAATGGAAAATTGAAGCGAACTATCAATACGTTATTTATCATATATGCAGAAAAATTTGAAGATAATTTAGTCATGTGAAATACTGATACTGGCAGATGGGCAATTACCAGATGAGCATCATCGTGTCTGCACTGTGGTAAAGAATCACTCCTTCCCTCTTCCGGCGTATGGCTCTGCTGGTGACTACAACCCATCTCTCCGATTCCAAGAACTTGCTAATGAACAAGATATGAATCCAGCATCAAAAGGTAATTACTCTCATGCGAAGGCGGAAATATCTACAAGCTGACAAGTAGGATTATATAATTACAGAAACAAAGCTTCTAAGACCTGTCAGTAAAACTAAATGAAGAAAAATAATATTTAGTTGATTGATGATTGGGGAAGCTAAGATGACGGGCATCTCATCAATATCCACTCTTATTTACTCCTTCCTGAGACCTGCAGGGTCACATAAAGCTGACATCTATATGCACCACACGATTTGTTTAAACAGTATTTTATTTATTGCACCAGTCAGGGCAAGTACATGTTTACGATTGTCAGTCACTATATAGTGATCAAACAAAAATCCAATAACGACAAACATAGGAAAGTCCTGTCGCACTAGTTTCCTTGTAGACATGACCAGCAGCTCTGTATAAAACATGATATGAATTACGTGAAGCCAGATGCGAACGAAAAAAGTATTCTACGATCACTTTGGGCTTTGCCTAATTCATATTGTCTCTTGATTTATCGTACTATCATGGGCCATTATCCAACAAAAGCTTTCATGGTTAAATTTATTACCGGAATCATTGTGGTATGGCGAGCAGTCACTGATAAGCCATCAACAACCGTAGTTTCCAGGGACAGATCGGACATTCAATGGCAAGCCGTCGTCAAACAAAATATCCACGTCCATAATAGATATACCTTAATCAAGATATAATATGCACCCCGAGCAGGAATGAAATGTATAATTATATATAAACACAGTCTAGTACAGGCGTCAGATCCGGCATTCAATATTCAGCCGTAGTTAGTATTGATTTCAAATGCGCATAAATGAAACAAAGATGGTTTACTGCAAGGAAGAAGCGCTCAACTGTTTTCAATGATTACAGCGAGTGAGTGAGTGAATAGGATTTAATATCGCTTTCAACATTATTTTAGTGATATCACGAAAAACCAACTAAGTACCACCCAGCGAAGTTGCGTTCCTGCTACTTCAAAGAACAAATCTTTGAAGCAGCATGGAACCAGACACCCTCCATCCACCTTATAAAACACCGAGGACAGCACAAAGGACACAGACAGGACGCTTACATGATGCAATAAAGACAAGTGATATTACAGTGCTAGACATCACAGTATCAAGTTCCTGTTGCTTCTCAGCAAAATGCATTGAAGCAACAGGAATCCGTGCCCACCCAACCACCCGCATGATTACAGCAAGCCATCCTAGCAACCCATTTTAATGTTCTTTACAAAAAATGCTTATCAATGACCAGTATCTTCATCCAAATGAACGCAAGTATCTTGCAAGAGAGAAGTGGTCAACAGTTTCCAATTATACCTGCTAGTAACAGGCAATAGTGAAAACAACGAACGGCATAATTTTGATTACAAGCGTCTAGTCCGTCATTCATAATCCAGCCGTCGTCCATTAGAGAATATCCGCGTCCATAATCCAAAGACCTATTCCATTTCCATATAACAGTATTAGCACCAAATTCAAAAAGACAAAAGTATACATAAACGTAGGCTTGTATCCTGCAAGAGAGAAGCGGTCAACAGTTTTCAATGATGCCGGCAAGACATCATGATGTTCCAAAATATCAATCCGTATCGCTGATCAGTATTCTTAATCCATAATATTCGTTATAGAGTCGTCATCTAAAAATGATGTACCTCAGTCACGCTTTGATTGTGACTGTTCATAGGAGTACCATGAGGATCTTGAAGTACATGGGATCATACGGCCCCTAGCCCCGGGTTAAGCGGAATTAGACACATGTTACGAAACGTAGCCCCATAGATCTTGCACGCTACGTTCGTATTTTGCTATCAGCATGCGATATGTATCGCCAAATCTGAGAAACTTTGAGTGGAGGCGCTTGGCGGAATAGCCCTGTTTTATAAGTTTCTGCAACAGTGTTTTGTGACGTTGATTAAATCATCACATTTAACACAGGATCTAGCAAATGCTACTAAGCGAGATATGTATACGCCATATGCAGGTCCCACTGGAATATTACTATCCAGAAAGGGATAGTTTACGATGTCGAAATTGTAATCATCTCTTTTGTCATAAAGTCGACGAGAGAGAATGCCCGCTTCATTTTTTATAGAGGTAGAGATCTAAATAAGATGTGCCTGTAGGGCTATCTGTAGTTTCCTTCAAATCCAGCGAAGGTGGATATATATCCTTCACTGCGTCATTTATATAGCGATTATCCACAGCGAGAAGATCGTCTATATAGCGTTTGGTGAATGAGAAGGAACGGGCTTTGAATGGATCGGTTTTTGAAAGCTCCTGCATATAGTCATATTCATAAGAGAACAGATACAGGTCAGCCAACAGGGGTGCACAATTAGTACCCATTGGAATACCTATATGCTGCTGATATATTGTGTTGCCAAATTTCACATAGATATTTTTAATGAGAAATTCAAGCAACTCTATAAACAAAGATGTTGATGTAGACTGATTCGCTAATCATAAATGGTGCATTATAAATATTGGTTGAGCATAAAGTAATCCGAGAAACAAGGTGGTACATAGGTCACTCAGTACATGTTATCGGGGGGGGGGGGGCGGATAAAGCCCAAGATGAGTTGTTCTATCCCTAAAGAATGATACTATACTAACAAGGAGGAAATATGTAGTAGGTAAAGTACACGGACTATGATATATTATGGGGGTGAGAATCGGCAAAGTATTAATGAGAAATGATTTCAGCGTTGATCTCAAAGGATATTTGGTGATAAAAAGTCTTTATATACCAGGAACAAATTGTTTCATTTCCGAGGACCTGTGCCATTGAGAGTCAAGGAAGAAAAGATTAGAATAATGGAATGGTCGAATATAGGTTTACGTTTCGAGTCCTCGTTTGGTATTGATGTACATACGATTGTTTGATGAAGTAATTTTAGAAATAATTGGGAGTCGATAAGGATGACAGATGGATACATTTTTGGTTCATAACTAAGTAACAATACTGTGTCAACCGGAGTAATGGTACCATTGGTAAATTATGGGAAATTGTTTGGGTATGCTCATGTTTACTATACTAACACGGCGAAAATATGTAGTATGTGAAGTCAGTAGTGTGCAACAAGTAAAGTACATGGATACATTATGAGCGTGAGAATCGGTCAAGTATCAATGAGAAATGATTTAACGATTGATCTTAAAGGTTATGTGGAGCTAAAAAGTCTTTATATACCGGAGACAAATTGTTCCATTCCCGAGAGTCTAGGAAGAATGGCCGAATATACATATTTAAATTTAAATATATCTTTACGTTCCGGGTCCTCGTTTGTTATTGATTTACCACCAATTGTTTGATAAAGTAATTTTAGAAATTAAATGGGAGTCGATAAGGATGACAGATACATTTTTGGTCCACGGAGAATTGGTAAATTATGGAAAAGTGGTTGGGTAGGCTCATGTTTATTGGATGGAGTTATAACTCGCATCACACGTTTTTGGAGTATAGGATTCAAGTGTGTTGGATATAGTCCCCCAAAGGATATTATGATGTGACTGTTATGGGGAATTATTGAGCAATATCATATGAAGAGTGATTTTTTCAAGTTTTTGATGTGATTGATGATTTCGATGTTTCCCTATACTTTTGGCTTACAAATTTAGTCAATGTCAGCTGTGCAGTTTAAACTACCATTACACATAAGACCAAAGAATTTAAATTTCCTGACGAAGAAAATCTGACAAGAAGTTATGTTGACCCCATATCCTGATATTTAGACAGTATTATTCAGAAACATCACAATGTTCCTTTCGCCAAAAAACAATCATTTGAGGAGAGTGTATTGCGAACATTTGATCGGGGATGTTTGAATGGTTCTCTGCTGGCTAATGAAGTTCGAAGTAACACAAAGGATGTCAAACTTCACCTTCGTTTATAGCCACCAAATACATAGTTTACAATTTCTGGCGGGAGATGCAAACATTCAACTGTCTGGCTACTCGAATCCCCAATCTGTAATGCATATATGCCGTGACTTATACCAGTGATCTATAGTTCTAATTACAAGCGTCTAGTCCGTCATCCATAATTCAGCCGTCGTCCATTAGAGAATATCCGCGTCCATAATCCAAAGACCTATTCCATATTCCATATAACAGTATTAGCACCAAATTCAAAAAGACAAAACGTATTAGCACCAAATTCAAAAAGATCAAAGGTATAAACTGACTGACAAAATGGCTTCCCCAGGCTTGGACAGGTTCCAAAATGTCCAGGCCAGGTAGGGTTAATAAAGTCCTGGAGCCCACTTGAAAAAAGTGTACAATTCTACGGACAGTTTTCCTCTCTATCTTGGGAATTATGGACACCATTGATATTTGAATATACATTTTGACAAACTTGCCTGCGCAGGTTTACTTGGATTGGCAAGGAGTTGAAAGGTATCTAACAATGCTTCATTTGAATCTTCTCACGGCGTCCAAGGAATGAGCTGTTAGAAACCGTTTCTGTCTCATGAAACGTAATGCTCCTATCAATTCTATTCTAACGAGGTAGTGCGCAATATGTTTACACTTGTGCGGCATATTCACGCAACAGTCGATGGAATGGACACCGAGTATATCTATATCTTGGCAACAAATGTCAGTAGCCATGAACAAAACTTCGACTTGTGTCTATGTGAGTATTTCAGAAGGAGGTGATGCAATGAATTGATGATGCAACATATTCCCCTTCTAGTACTTGTAAAATTGTAAATGTCCCGATTTCTCAAAACGAATAGATTTTAAACTTTACTTACAATAGGAAAGCGACCGAGTCTCGATTTTCTCAGGTCCGAGGGAGTGTATTATTTTCTTCGAAATAAAACAATTAATAGCGATCACGATTTCGAATGATTCTGCTCTCCCGGCAATCGTTGTTCAGTCGAGAAAAGTTCTCGTATGAAAAACGTTCAATCAATTGTTCTTCATTCGATAAAAATTAACGACCGAACGGAAAACGCTAAAGACGACTGGGAATCATGAATGAATACTTATTTTTGTATTTCCCAGTTGGCGGCGGCCTTTGTGCCATATATCAGATCGCCTCCCGATTCCTTCACGTCTTGGAAAACAGGATCCACTCAATATACGTTGGTAAACATACGTATGATAATTAGCATGGTTTCTTTTCTGAATCTTGAAAGTGGGTAAAGCGGCTCCTATACAGAACAACGAAAGCTTGACAAAGTTACCTGCACATCTTCTAGTGGTAACGATAATCATGAGCACTGAAAATTATGTGATTTATCTGGAGAGGGGGAGGAGGAAGTTGATATTCATCAAGCGGAAATTCCTCGCATCAGGTTGAATGGGTCATCTGCATATATTCATACAATGAGGAAAAAATGTGGACTAATTACCAACGCGATCCAGTGGAACTATTGGTTCAATTGATACAAATCATTACTTGTGATAGAGCAATTCAGATACAGAAGCATACCTCAGGCAAATACCTCAGTCTCAGTAGATCCAAAAAATCACATGCACATCAAGCGAATACGATGAGGATTAATGTTACTGAAGATCAACGGTTTCAATGATCAGGGTATGCAAATCAGGACAAAACCCTTAGAGCAGGTCGAAAAGTCACACACACACCTTTGCATTTGCAACTATTTTGAAAACAATCAAGCGAAACCTCCATGGATATTTGCATTATCTATCAGTTGGTATAATCCAGAAACCAGACTTGTTAATGTATTGCTGTTTACTACAAGGACCCATGTTTCGCATTTTCAGGCGTGGTATAACTCAACTAAGTAGTGCAGTAGTTGAATTTAATTCAATATTTACTGTGTGAAGAGTTCGTGAGATGGCAATACCATAATTTTACAACCGCTCGACAGTTTTGCAGTTGAAATTTTTCATTACTGAATATGATAAAAAAATATAGACGGACACCATATGTGGCTATAAATCTCGAGACAAGGCTTCATTGCCTGTAAGCATTAATTTACTAGTATATGTGGGACACATCAACGTCGTCGAGTCAAACAGGCTTTTCAACTTCACGAATTATGGTTATACCTCCAGTGGGATTAGATAGAAACCGGTTGGATTGACTTATAGTGCTTCAAATAAAAGCTTACAACCTTAAGGAATACAACAGAGGAATTGAAATGTGGGTTATTAGAGTTATTCCGACACATACATTGAACAGTTTCGGTCATGGGCCTCTGATAAAGGAACCCTAGTGGAATTGGATTGATGGGTTTTGGTTAGATTTGTACCTTGATAATAAAGGATGCTGTCTGGGCTGCTTTCTATTGCTCTAGTATATCGTGCTTCTACTGGATAGAGTAATGAAGTTATATAATCCTTATCTCGTGGAGCATTTTACCAACGCATCATCAATCATTGTGCGCCCAATTTAATTGAAATTTACGAACACCTTTTGTCACGAACATTTTTCAGTCATATTCGATTCTTGCATCGGAATAGCATTATTCAAAATCAACAGAATTATCCAAGCTGCTGGACTGAAAATGTTCCCAAAAGCGGATTTGAGAGCTGGAATAACTGATCGCATCTTTATAATTCCGTGGACTGATCCAACACCGCGTATATGTCTATTGCATTCCTATAACAGAGTTAATGCCACCAATTAAAGTATTTTTCATTGAAAATGTTCATTGCTACCTGCTTATTACAAACGGAAGGCATGTTTTGGTATACAATACGAGTTAGAAATCTGCTTTGATGCTTCTAACAGTCCAGTTGATTCATTGGGAAATCTAAATTGTCCAAAGAAAGATATATTATTTGGTTGCCATTCTTATGCTGTTATGCTGATATTTGCAGTTGATTTACGGAAGAACGTGATGGTAAGGTCACATACTGTACAGACATGTATCCACATGGGATTTCTCGACTCTATGCTACAATCCATGATGAAGGGACCTAAAACACTCTTGATGAAGGGACCTAAAACACGCATAGATGAAAGGACCTAAATATAGAGAACCGAGAAAAAACCCGAAGGCGGACGAGAAGATAGTCCTGCTTGCACAAGTGAGAAAAAGTTAAACCTACAGTACTCTCTGACTGGCTGGACCTCACCAAGAACAAGGTCGTTGAAACACTCCGCCATATTGACAGCAGTACCCTTCCCCAAGCAAAACAAAAACTGAGAAACCTCAGTTCGCAAAAAGTTCTAGCAAATCTCCAGGGTAAATTCGTCATAGTCCCACCATAAAAAGCTCCGGATAATATACTATGCATATGTGAATACTGCTATTAAAAGGTGATGGTTAAGGAATTCAGTATGAGCTCACCATCGCCGAGTACGTCTACTCACTCCCAAACAGCATTTTACTCTGGACGATTTATTTAACAACCACGAAACGTTTCTCTAGGAAAGAGGTATTTGTCTTCCAACCACTCATAAGGATATACCTAAAGTGTACTGGGCTCCCAAAAATGCATAAATCACCATACAAAGCTCGATTACTATCTGGTTCTAGATGCTGCACCACCAAGCTTCTTTCATCCCTGTTGACGACGGCTTTTCATGAGGTAAAAACATTTTGGGAAAGGTATTGTGCCACTATTTCTAAGAACTCATTGGCATTGAATGTATGTGGATATTGAAAAACTCAAAATGTCTTACGGAAGAACTTGATGCTAAAGGTCACATACCGTACAGACATGTATCCACATGGGATTGCTCGATTCTCTACAATGCAATCTCTCATCAGGATCTTATTGACCTTCTGAGTTCATTAATAGTATCGGTGTTCAAGAAAATATCTCGCCTAGTAGCATTTCGTAGATCTTCTGTCAAATGTGACGATTTTAATCAACGTCACTAAACATTGTTGCAGAAACTTTCTCAAATTTGACGATACATATCGCATACTGATAGCAAAATACGAGCCTAGTGTGCAAGATCTATGGCGGTACGTTTCGTAACTTGTCTAATTCCGTTTAGCCCAGGGTTAGGGGCCGTATGAATCTATGTATTTCAAGATCCTCAGTGTTAATATAAACAGACAATCAAAGCGTGACTGAGATACATCATATCCTAGATAACGACCTTACAACGAAAATGATATGGATTAAGAATAATGATCAGCTATACGGATTTGATATTGTTGGATCATCATGATGTCTTGCTGGTATCATTGGAAACTTGACCGCTTCTCTCTTATTTTCCATTATTCGTTTTTTCTTCAGTCGCGATTTTTCCTCAATTTTCTCGATTGAAAAACGATCATTCGTGAATCAGTCGCGAGGATATCAAGAAAAAAATGAGAAAAAACGATTGAACCTTTTCTGAAAAAAAACCATTCTCTCGCGATATCGTTTTTGAATCGTTTACCCATGCGCGATCCGTTCTTGATCGCGAATCTTCAATCGCGAGAGAATCGTTTTTTTCAAGGTGCGAGAGAATCGTGAGGCGGAGAGATATCTGACACATAGGCCGTGTTGCCGTCGTACGCCGCTCTATCCGCGAACTGGGAATTACATTTAATACTGGTTGCGGATTTGTCGATGGAAAACCTATATTACTATACTATATAAATGCGTAAGATAACCGGATAATATATATGATTCACGATCTATAGTCTCCTACAAGCCGAAGTAGGGCGTATGCTGGAAATATCTATACACATACCTGTATCATGCTTCCTGTGACGTCCGCGCTCAGATTTACTCTGGCGAAGCGTAAATGACAAAATTACCTGTTTATTTAATAAGGTCATGAGTGGATTTGAGTTCGTCGTTGATTGCATTATCAGAATGATTACGGCTCAGACTTGATAGAGGTGTGAATGGACACATGGCGGATAACCCAGAACAGCTTAGCCCACCAGCCGAGAATTTCTATGTTAATTAAGGTGAAAAATAGTGTAATTAAAATGTATATTTTGTTATAGTAAAACATACATTAGGAAAGGGTATACATTCATGTTTTGGTACAGTTTTTAAACTATTGAGATGTGAATAAGTTAAAAAAATCACCATCAAGTTAATTTTATTTATTATAAGAATATTCGCGGCAGTGATTTCATATTTAATTGAATCGCATATAACGGTTGGATTCGCATATGTACAATACTTTTTATTTTAATTTTACATTTTGATAAATGAACTCTGAATGATTCCAAAGGGAAGCTCAAGCCAGAAACCAACTGAATATTATATAATTTCATCTCTTACTGGATTAACCAAAAAAATTTCTCGTCCGAGTATGATCATCGGTTAAAGATTTCGTTTTTTCTTTTCTTCGCAAAACTAAAGATTTAGATGTGGGATTTGAAAATCTGTCGGACATACAAAGACGTTTTATATTCATATTTTATTGAATAAGCAGTCATTTCACATATAGTATCATACGCGGTGAGGGGCGTTGTTTGATTCTTCAGCAACCAAGTCACGTGACACATCTTCGCATGGTCAAGGTTTCCTTTTTAGCCAAATGCGAGACATTGATCATCTTGCCAAGCAAATCGCGTTCAGCCCACTTTCAGTGTTTTCCATACCGTACTGCAATTACCAGGCTTGTGTGATATTTGATGGTGAATGAATACGTGTATGTTCATCAAATTGTGAAAAATAATCAATATCATTATTTTCTTTGCATCATTTCTTTTATATATATATTTACCCTTTGTATTTATTAATTTTCACAATTTATTGAAAATATACGTATTCATCTACCATCAAATACCCCACAAGCCAGGCAACTGTGGGGGTTTGCACTTATAGACTCCCACTTAGGGAGCCACACAACAAGACTCCCACCCAGAGAGCTCCAGAAAATATTAATTCACACAACCAAACAAATAAGCAAAAAAATAATGACAGTTGTGAAAAGTTTTACAAATAGCCCGCGCTATATATTAATAATTAAGTGCCTTCGAAGCCTCAAAAGCCCCGTATGACAATTTTATATTCAATACAGCGCCATCTATCTACACAAGGAAAATGGTGATCGTAGGACAAAAAACCATGCGAACAGCGAAAATCTGACGAATCAACTCAAAATTCCAGCACACACAGATGCCAAAAACGTTCACGAAAAATACTACACAAGAAATCTGGAATAATACCAGCTTTAAAACACAGAAATACTCAAAATAATAGACGAAATTGCAAGTGCAAATGACTCAATCTGACCATATCCGGGCCTGTGTCCCGTATAAAATATTTGTAAATATAATTATATAATAATTATAGTTATAAATATAGCCGCGAGCGACAATCCTCGGGTTGCAAGCACATATCGCAGACAATGAACCAACAACAGTAGTTTTAGACCTGGAAGCCGATTTGGTAAAACGTTATTTATTCCTTTTAGATCTAACCTACATTGTTACCACTGAAGAACAATCTGTCAATTCGCAAATTTGGGTGATTTACATCTGGGAATAGCAGGGATACTATTGAAGCTACGTTGAAATGCTTAACATATTTCCGAAAGAGCTTCTCCTGGATAATATAAAGCAACAAACTGCAAGGCTGTACCACCTATAGTTCCAGAGTTATAGACCCTAAAAGATGTGTTCATTTTTTGACAAAATTCAAGATGGCGGCCAAACCACAAATTTTGGCACATTCCTAATCGCCATATCACAATGCATATATGTAGCCACTTTCCCCGTCCAAATCCGTTATTTGAAAAACCGACAATTTTGATTGGTCATTGGCGGCCATTTTGTTTTACGGAGCAAATTTTCAAATCGTAATCTGAGAGCCCCAGATCCATAGGTCATGTGTACCAAGTTTCGAGTCAATCGACCCAGCGGTTCCAGAGGAGAAAATCTTTTTAGGGAAAATCCAAGATGGCCGACGAACCATCCGACCAATCGGCTTCTTCTTTTAACCCTATCTGGCCTGGGCGATTTGGGGTGTATCGCAGCCTGGGGGGGGGCGGAAAGTGCCCCCCTATATATTTTCTCTACCACTAAGGCTAGAGCGCTGAAACTTACCACACAGTATCTTGGGTTCAAGCTCTACCGGAAAATGTAAAAAAAAATCCAAGATGGCCGCCATGATGACGTCACAGTGACGTAATCATCTCGGAAGCCATTTTTCGGCCTTTTTGAGGTCGATTTTTCGAAATTTTCATTTTTCAGATTTTTCTCTCGAAAAAATCTAATAAAATAGAGAATAATTAGTTGTGCATAAATAAAATACTTTTCAGGCCTTTTATGCACGGAAAATGTGAAAAACATTGAGCGAAAAGATTGAAAAACACGACTTTCGCGGATACCACATGGCCGCCATTTTGAATTTACCCATGATCCTCTGCCCGGGGGTAATTGAAAATAGGCTCAAAATGACCCCAATGAGATAAGCTTAAAAGTCACTAGGTTTCAGCCTCCTCGGTTTTGTCGTTTCGGAGCAGCAGAGAAAAGTTCACTAGGGGGGACTTTCCGCCCCCCCCCCCCAGGCCAGGTAGGGTTAATATGAGCTAGATTCCACATTCCCCAATACCAATACCTTCATCGGTTGAACAACAGTACAGTTGACACCCAATCTGGCGGAATCACACATTAGCAATAACAATAGGTTTGCACGCCTGTGACTTGCAACCCTAATAATGTTCCTAGTAAATGGATTTAGAGCTTCAAAAAACACTTTTTCTTGGTCAGCAGCACGTGGGAAACACGTTTCTGGCCTCTGTTTGTGCCCTAGACGGCTCCTTCATCGAAATCAAAATGTTAGTACGTTGAATAAGTACAGAAAACGGTCCCTGGAGTCCAGACAAAGACCTGAATGGAGAAAGTTGAGCTTGGAATTTAGTCGCCTGGAGATAGTGCTTTTCACAGTGTGCTTTTATGAAGTTTACTTTCAGCCATATGCTCAGACCTACTCAAATTTCACGTTCTACCATAGCTTCGGAACTATTAAGACGATCATCCTGCAATTTCACTGCCATCATAGCAGTTATACAAGGAGTACCTATGCCAAAACTCAGAATAACCCGACTCGTTGTTTGTGTAATATTGAACAGAATTATACTTCTCAAATTATGCGATTTTCGGCATTATTTGAAAATTTGACAATTTTGATTCCTCTATAGCGGCGAAACTATTGAACCTACGTAAAAAGGGTAGACACACTTCTGAAAGAGCTGCTTCTGGACAATATAATACTACAAACTATAAGGCTGTACCTATCGTAGTCCCAGAGATATAGGCTCTACAAGATGTGCTCCGTTTCTGACAAAATTCAAGATGGTGGCCAAACCACGTGACTGAGGACCAAAATCTTTGCATATTCATGATCGCCATATCGCAGTACATATATGTAGCCACTTTCCCAGTCCAAATCCGTTATTTGAAAAACCGACAATTTTGATTGGTCAATGGCGGCCATCTTTTTTTACGGAACAAATTTTCAAATGCAAATCTGAGAGCCCCAGATCCATTGAGCATGTGTACCAAGTTTCGAGTCAATCGACCCAGCGGTTCCAGAGGAGAAGATCTTGAAAGGTTTCAGGGAAAATCCAAGATGGCCGCCGAACCATCTGACCAATCAGCTTCTTCTTTTGATATGCACTAGATCTCACATTCCCCAATACTAAAGTGAAGTTTCGACTTCATCGGTTAAACAGCGGCCGGGATACAGTTGACACAAAATCCGGCGGAATCACACATTAGCAATAACAATAGGTTTGCACGCCTGTGGCTTGCAACCCTAATTATATGCATAACCATTATTCCTATGTATATATATATATATATATATTTTTTTTTTTTCAATTTCTTTCAATATCCCCATCGTATCTATATAACCGCCAACTGAACTGAAACACGCTATAGTTCCACAAGGCAAAGAAGAATGGAAAAGGAAGTAGAAAAAATGATCGAACTTTATATAGTCTGAAGTGTTTATGATACAGAAACTCGAACGTGTATGCGGATCAGTCAGGCTGAACCTTACCGTACTACTTTCGGCTATAATCCTCAATCGTTTTTTTAATCGCTTATATTTTCTCGATTAAAAAACGATTGAATCGCGATATCGCTTTTTATTCGCGAGAATTTTCTCGATTGAAAAACGATTGCCAACAGAAAATAAAAACCATTCGAACAGCGATCGCGAATGAATCGTTTATTTTGAAGAAAAAAACCCATTCCCTCGCGCCTTGGAAAATCGCGACTTCGAGAAAATTTGACGAAATAAACGATTCATTCGCGAACGATAATTGGAAACGGCGCCTTAGGAAATTAGTCTAGTTATATGTATACTATGATTTATTTTTTTTAATTTGGTGCTAGTGCTAGTATATGAATTAGGTCTTTGGATTATGGACGTGGAAATTCTTTAATGGACGACGGCTGAATATTGAATGATAGGCTAGATGCTTGCATCACATTCCCACTGGTTGCCGACATATTGCACTTCAAAGAGTTTCGGATTTGGCGCAGATTTGGTAAACAAATGAGCTTCGATGAAGTTAGATGGTGAACAAGAGATAATTTATTTAGAGAAACAAATAATGGTGTAGCCATTGAGGAGGATCGCGGAAGTTTCAATTTAAGGCCTCGCCGGTCGACAGCATCACGACTTCACAAAGCCAGAGCGTGCGTTTCACTCAGCTCTGTGGTACCGAGCTGCCCAACGTCAACATAACACGCTCTCGTTTTTTGTTTTTTTCCCCATTTTTTAGAACAAAGTGGATGTTGTTGATCTCTTAATGTCACAGTTATCCAAGTTATTCATGTGCAGAATATCGGTGACATTCAAAATAGCAGCCGTTCTTTAAATAGAAATGTCTGTGCATGTGAGGGGGGTATAATACATATTTGCGGAAAAAATCGATTTGATACAATTTATATATATATATCTATATATTTCCCCATTTATTTGCAACGGACTAGAAAATTATGTGGAATTGACCCCGAAATGAAATATATATATCATGGAGTGGGGTATTAAATTTTTTGAAAACTCTTATAATTTAGGTTTTTCTTTGTAGTTCTTGTCTCGTGATTCTCACATGGAGTATGAACCAAATATACAATGCATACAATAACCTAGTTTGGGGACAACAATGTGTCTAGATTTGGGCCTTTTCAGCTACACAAGGACTCCGACAATAGCTTCCTACACAAAATATCTACCGTATATTTGCTTCAATTCATGGGTGTTTATCTCATAAGACAACTTCTTGAAAAAGACACATGGTATTTTCATTGTGATTCTATGTTCAGCATTGGCATCGTAAAAAAATCATTAAATAAGGAGGCTGAAACTTGGTGAATTTTAAGCTTATCGTATTGGGGTCATTTTGAGCCTATTCTAATATACCCCCGGGCAGAGGATCATGGGTAAATTCGAAATGGCCGCTATGTGATATCCGCCAAAGTCGTGTTTTTCAATCTTTTCGCTCCGTAACTTCACATTTTCCTTGCCTAAAAGGCATTGAAAGTATTTTATTTATGCAAAACTAATTATTCTATATTTTAGTTGAATTTTTGTCGACAGAAAAATCGGAAGAATGAAAATTTCGAAAAATCGATCCCAAAAAGGCCGAAAAATGGCTTCCGAGAAGATGACGTCACTATGACGTCATCATTGCGGCCATGTTGGATTTTTTTTACATTTTCCGGTAGAGCTAGAACCCAAGATACTGTGTGGTAATTTTCACCGCTCTAGCCTTAGTGGTAGATAAAATATATAGGGGGGGGGGGCACTTTCCGCCCCCCCCCTCAGACTGTGATACACCCCAAATCGCTCAGGCCAGGTAGGGTTAAACACAACCACATCCTCATTGTCCATACCACAACCAGGTGAACGTCCAGTACAAAATGATCGCTCCATGAAAATCAATCCCAATATATCCATCCGCGCTTCTGTCGCCTGAAATGAACACCTGCATATCTGGTCATCTTAGGACCGCAATAATAAAACATATTCGCCCGCACATCTGTATTAATGCTTCTGATGCAACAGCTGTGTGCAACCCTTGCGATCAAACACACAAAATCTATGCAAAACTAATCCCATGCAATACCAGAACTCAGAAACACGTTGGGATATTTTAAGAGCTTCCGCCGCCCCTGTCAGTCTGTCGCGCCCACAGAGACATGTGACAAGAGAGTTGGGGCGCGGGATAGTGATAGATAGGAGGCATCATACACCGCTATATCCTATATCACTACATTTATATAATATGGAAAGGGAGAAAATCAGTGCGCTAACCGTTTATTGTCCATTTCCGTGACTCTTCAGAGAGCCGAACGGCTCAGCGAAAATCATTAATATGTCGAAGCTAAGCTTAGCAGATTATGCTAAATGCTCGTAGTTCAAGGCAATCGAACGTAGGCCAGGTTTACGGTTACCAAGTGATGAATATTGGTAAGGTTCATTGAGCAGCGATTAGGTTCTCTAGACTTACCGGAAAATCACGGAAATGAACAATAAATGGTTCGTACTCTTAAATTTTTAATCTGGCTGAAATAACGTTTTAACTCTGGAATTCTGCCAATTGTGCAACGGATATACACAGACAAATAGTTTATGATTATTTCTGTGAATTTTTACTGGGAAACTGGCAGAGTTTTAAAGAATTTAGCCAATTGTTGTTTCGCCCTTTCAATATTATATATATGTATAGTGGTATAGGATATAGCGGTGTAGGATATCCTCATCTCTCCTGCTATCCCGCACCCCAACTCTCTTCTCACATGTCCCTGGGGTCGCGCCCGTTATATGCCTTATAAAGTGAGCCTATTATGTAAGCATAACGTTCGTCTGGTATTAGGGTCTGTTGGGCTGCTTTTAGGTTCGAATTACGGTCAGCAAACTCCTTGGCCGCGGACAACAAATCCAGAGAGTCAGTCTTGTCCTTATGCACGTGCAAGAGCATGAGTTTTTTTCAATTGCATTTCCGTCATTGTGGAACGCACATAGGTCAACAACCGTCTCAAACAAGAAAAGGTTCTCTCGGAAGTCGCCGTTTTTACTGGCGCAGTGAGATACAGACGGAGAAGCTGGTGTACACTGGGCAGCATATCTTTGAACACGATGCTGGTGCGCATTGCTTCGCAGATCGTATGAACCGCCGTTACTCACTTCACTTGAGGTGTGCCTTTTTTGATGACGTCTTGGAGGATTGGCAGGTGTCTTGAGAGAGCTGATATGTCGACGTCATTCTGGAAATTGGACCGCCCGACTTCATACGGACTCATCTCCGTTCGCGGCGCTAATACGGGTTCTCTCTAAGGCCAGAACAGGCGAAACACTTGGTTTGGTGAATCTGATGTCCAGCTCACCTAAGAGATGGTCGCAGGCCTCTAGGTACGGACGACGATAGGTTTTGGTAGTTGGAAACACGTGTGGCTCGCTTCCACTGTCGAATCGCCTTGGGCGACGTCTGTATCTTGGTAGCTGTGATTGACCAATTTCCAACTAGGTGGAAGATGATACGGCCAAGTCATAGAAAAGGTCAAACTCTGCATCGGACCGGAGTCGGCTGTGGTATGCCTTTGCCGTATCAACTGCAGTCAATCCATCCTGGAGGGTAATGTCCATTCGTTTTAGAACAAGTGACACTTGCTCCGCGGCAACAAAAGGCAAGTGGCACAGCTTCAGGCCGAAATACGTTTCGAATTTCTCCATGGAGTTGAGAAAATCTTTAGCTTTCAGGCCGTAGTCGTCATATGTGGTGACATGAATTTCTTCCATCGCTTCAAGGAGCATGGTATAATCTTTCAGGACGGCATCGATTGCCGACGTTCGGACTGTCCATCTGGTTGGATACAAAGGCTTGAGATGAATACCAGGGGTGTCTGGTTGATCCAACATCGACTGGAACATGTGAAGCCGTTTTGGAGAAAAGCGAATAAATTTGCCAATTTCTCTTACTGTTTCTATTGCCGCTGCCACACACGATAGTTTTTTTCCAGCGTCTTGCAGGCAAAGGTTCAAGGAATGTGCAAAGCAATGCATTGAGACTGCTGCAGGATATTCCGCTTTGAACCGGGTAGCTACCCCTGATCTACAACCGCTTATGTTCGAGGCGCCATCGTAGGCATGGCCTCGACGCAATTCCAAAGAGAAGTTGCATAAAATTAGAAGGTTTTTGATCACGTGGAACAGCGTTCCAGCTTTTGTGTCTGGGGCATGGAACAGGTCAATCGGATCCTCCCTGATATCGTAATCGTCTGTCACCCAACGAATGGATAACTTCATCTGCTTTCCACTTGCAACATATGTTGCTTCGTCAGCCATGATTGCGTACCAAGATTACTGCCACGCTTTTTATTTCTACCAAAATTTCACGCAAAAGACTCTGGCCTAATTTGGCAATCTGCTCATTGACGGGGTCATGGGACAAATACTTGTTGTTTTTAACCCATTCCCTTGCCACTTCATTCTGTTCCATGAATATCATGCGGTAAGTTACCCCTGACTGCTGATATCTCCCTGATGGTAACACCTTGACGAGCTGAATACCGAATGGCTTTTAGTTGCAACAAAAAGCCCTGTCTCCTTCTTTCTTGCTGTTGCTGACTCTGTATTTGTATTTGATTTGCAAGAGTTTCATTCCTCCGAGCAATCCATTTTGACTTGGCTTCTCGATGGACGTGTGATGATTCATGTACTTTGAACTTTCTACTAGGGCTTTTTTCCAGTTTTGAAATCCCACGACAGTGAAAGCAATTTCTCCGGACTTATAGAATGAAATCAGTCCGTGTTCATGGGCATACCGACAATACTGACAGAAGACGGCCTTTCGCGTAACATAAACGCTCAACCAGGTGAATAGATTGAACCAGTTCAACTGAAAATGTCGCTTCCTGTTGTCCAGATACTTCAGTGTTTATGAATCAGATGGCTGAAAAGTTCTTTCGTCACTAACGCAACACTGAGACGTGCATTTGTCGACTGCGTAAGACTCCGCGCCTATAGAATCTGACTCCATCAGATCACTTTCAGCTGAAAGGATTGCGATAGGTTCTGATACTCTCGAACCACTTTCTTCATTTGATGGGTTTATACTTGTTTCATCCTCCGGTTCGAGGGGGACCAGTCCAAGCACAACATGTTGACGGTTGTCTGTATGATCAATATTTTTCGTTTGCTTTGGGGCTAGAGACCAAACTGAAAACAGAGTAGTTTGGCGTTTCGACATATTTGTATAACATTACACTACTAATTCACATAACTGTTCGCAGTTCAAGTGAAAGTTATGCTTGCGCGTGTATCTAGATCATAAACTGCCACAATGTCGGGCACTATAACCGGTAGTAAACGGTTTAACCGGAAGTCCGTTTTCAGAATCATACGTAACTGGACCAGTTCAAGCACACCGTATACCTGTCAAGGGAAGGTATTAAACCCTGTTAAGCGCTGTCACTGATTGTTCATACACGTGCCAGGCGATAGTTAACATTATCACAATACGCTGAGCGGCCACGCAGCTCTGATACAGGAATTTGCACGTTTTCTACTACTTCTGCCAACAGTACAGTGGTTCATAGACGTCAAAATATTGAGTTTTTGTTTGACGGAATTGTTTTTTTCCAGACCAGTATTCAGTTTTTATTTCTGACTTTTTAATTTTGTAATACTTTAACATTAGTATTTTGTAACATTAGAGTTTTCAAAAATGATGGTATTATTTTCACCTTCCAAATTGAGTATGTTTATTGCCTATTAACGGCTATAAAACATGACTTCTATGAACCCCTGCACTAGGCCTAATCCAAGCGTACCCCGTTCTGGAGAGCGCACTTCATGCACCTTAGGGAATGACTGATTCTTATTCACTGATCACTGCGGGTAAATCGAGGTGACTCTTAACATTAGATAGGAGAATGTATAGGCTATTCACCATAAAAACGGATCGGATCGGATGTGATCCTGAAAAGTTGAAGTAAAAACGTCCACTGTTCGCTAAACCATGCATTAATTTCATGATTATATTTTGGATAGTTTTTAAATAACCGATAGATTTCTAGCATGACTCCATTGAACTTTGCCCTCGCTGCTTCGTCAAGTGCATGGATGTGCGCTCCCTCCAACATTTTAGATCATTTCAATTGTGTATTTAAATACGGACAATACATCGGAGATATTCTTTTACACTTATTGATCATAAAAAAGGTTACATTATTAATATAGCGTGATAAACAATACAATTATCAGATATTCACCGAATGGTTTCATGGCAGTCAGTTTCCGTCGTCCAGATGTAATTACGCAATGCTAAAAAAAGATGCCGGGACGAGAATCAGAGACGAGTATTTGGGTACTTTTTGGAGTAGTCCTGCTGTCACAATTGACTGGCTATTAGCATGTGCTTTTGCACCATTTTGTAAGAATATAATTTCAGCTTTAAATGTGAAGAAGCAAGGATGCCCGTCATGCTTATTGGGAATTAAATTCTGCATCCAGTACAAATATAAGTGTTTTCGCGGTACACTTCCTGTTTGTTTCGTATGTGTGTGTTGTTTGTTTTATTTGCTGAAAATATTTGGACGCCACTCCCCTCCCTGTTCAGCCATGCCTGTGTAATGAACTGCATATATTGTTTTTTTCTTTATGCTTTTGTTTATTTATAAGAAAAACTGATTTGTTGAATTTTTTGGTTGCAAACAAACCACGACGTTTGGTCGTTTTTCTGAATGTCCTCTGGGACGGCGCTGACGCGTTTGAAGAGAAATATGTGAACACGAAAAAGAAATATGAACGCAATTTTGATTTCTAAATTTGATAATCAGCTAATCGAACGGAACAGAAGAATGAGCAAATCAGAGCACTTTAAACCAAACAGTAACGTGCCCCTCCAGTGCAAAGTCGCCGCTCCGTGAAAACCTAGCCTACAGGGCGTCGCGAAGCGCCGCGAGAAAAGAAGGCCTGTATATCTGGTCACATTAGGACCAAAATCATGAAAAAGTTACCCAGCTTTTGTTGAAACTGAGAGGCTAAGCCCCACCCTCGCCAAACTGGGGTGCCCCACCTCCCACCCCCCCACTCTCCACCGCCCCTGCAAAATAATTTCTCGAAAGAGAGAAGCTTTTAACATTTTCTGATTATTGGGACACCGTACAGACAACATAAACATCGCAAGGTTCGTAGAGTGTAAAACCCTTGTGATGTTTACCTGCAAACAAAATCACTTGCAAAGTAAAAAGAAAAAATTAGGGCGGGTACGTTAACTAGAACACTACTTTTTTTCGAGCGCTAAAAATATCTTTATTTAATAAGGACGTGTGAACAATTGTTTTGCCTCTGTACAATATGGTAGGCATGGAGAGTTCGTTGATATCGGTTTCATCCGTCCTGCACTAGGTATGTTATATGCAAGGCTTGAGACTGCCGATCTTATTAAGATTGGAGTTAGGAGCTGATAAGCATGCCAATTTGTCGTTCTGCTGGCAGCACACAACTGATCGTAAATGGAGCAAACCTATCTGGAAGCGAAAGTATTTGATTCAAAACTCTACGGTGGAAGTCTTCCATATCGCACCCCTGCGCCATGGAACGAGCATGGAATGACGAAGGTGTTTCGGATGTGGGAAGGTCCAGGCCTTTGAAACCATTGCGGGGGGTTCCTAACGGGGAGTACGCAGTCCTTGTAACCTTTCAGTTGGGGGAATTGAGGTGTACACCAGATTTAGAGATCGGGATTTGAGTCTATGTGAAACAGGAATCAGCAGTGGTGCATGAATTTGCATCAGTCGACAGGGTGACATTTTTCACAGATTGGAGTTCTTATATATTGTTAATACTGTGTAGCTGATAGAAACATCAAGAATACATTGAAGTTGACAATCACTGTTTAGCAATGAAGAAAACGTCATTCATCCATGTCTCTGCTTTCGTTTTTAGATCCTAGTTGATTGAGAAGGTAATTCATGAAGACTTTGTAGAAATCGGTAAATAGCTCCCCCTCCCTGTTTGAAGCCTTGCAGGACGGAAACAAAATTAGACAGTGTGATCCACATGATCTATTTGTGAACATCTTTGTGAAGAAGCCAGAGAGAACCATGGATACCTATTCTGCAGATTTGTCTGAAAAACGTCTCTATATCAAAAGCAGCCTCAACATCGAACAGTATGATGTAAGAATTTGACCTCCATGTTTTGATTTCGAGGCAGCTTCCTGTACCACCAGTGCACTGCACATCGGGGAAATTTTTTAGTGAATCTATAATGCAGCTAAAGCTGGGCTTGAGAGATGGACGTCTGTCTTTGATCTGGCAGAATCACTGATTGGTTGTGATCACTGGTGTTACGGCGATTCCTTCCTAAATATTTGTTTGTATGTTTTTTCCTTCCGGGAAGGACGATGGGCAAAGAATGTGCATTCGAGAGTTTCACTAGCGTGCCAATGACGTGCTCTGCAGTTACGCATTCACCATTTGGTGGTTCCAATAATTAAACTTAAATGTACATGTAGCTCTGGATGCGCGGATTTCTTTTTCTGTACATGTAGGTGATATGACCGAGCAGGTGAGCACCTTCTGTGTCTTGTCCCTTATGTTCGCTCGACCAGTGACCATGGCGGTGCGATGAAGTGCCCGAGTACATCCATCAAGTCCTCAGGGGGTAGTCCATAGTTGCGGATTTTTGGTCCCCCTCAAAATCTTTGAAATTAATATTCCACCAGGTTTGACCCCATGAGAATTTTTATTGGCTTATTGTTTACTAATATTTGTAGTATTTTTCAGTTGACTGGTTGATTTGCTTCAAATCAGTACATGGTATTTTGCCAGTTAGATTGGCCCTTGCTTCACTATGTAGATGGAAATGCGAAAGTGTGGCTGTAAATTGGGGCCTTTTTTCGCTTGCGAGCACATGGTATACTTTGCAGTGGGAAAATGAGTTTGAAAACGGCGTGGTCGACCCCTATTTTCTTTGCTAATATTTATTGATCCTTCGACTGGGCACAGTGTCAGTGAGTTTCATAACAATCGATTGTGAAGTTTTTCTGTGATGGGGAGAGAATATGACCTATTTTGGACCAAATTTAGAGGATTTTCCTGAAGTTTGGGGCATGTTCAGTAGGGGTTATGGGGACCCCGATTTCGGTCAGCTATGCTTACACCTGTCTCGGCTTCATGGCAAGAGCCTACTCTTTCAGAAAATATATAGTTCTATGGGGGTTCTGTCAAAACGCGGTTGTTGTTTAGCATATAATGAACCAGCCTACTGTTTAATATCAGATGCCTTGGCTCTTCTATAGACTGCACCCTCAAGCCGCTTAGGCCGCAAACGCTCCAATAGAACACAAAACACTTATTACGTCGCAGAGCCACTTCAATTCATGGTTGAAGGCAGTTTAAGATAGCTTGAACGACAGGATTCTGATGCGGGCTGAGATGTTTCATACGCTGCAATTAAAAAAAAGAGATACACATGCTGGGCATCCATGTATCCATAATTTCTCCTATGTGAACTATTTTGCAGTATGACTTCATGAACGAATTTTGATGAAGGAAAGGAAACTTCATTTATTTGTGTTTATAATCCATTCGATATTATTTTCCAGAAAGATATTTTCCTAGTTTTACTTCTAATTAACTAAAAGATAAACCGGTTAAACGCGCATGGGAATGAACACTGTTTGTTGACGAATGGGTATGCCGAAAAGATAAGGTCAAAACATAATCTGTGTATACAGTTGCGTCAGTCGTCTGGTTATTAACCGTCGTGTTTAAACAGTCTCCATATAGTCTTTGATAAACATCATGGATTTAATGGCTTTTTGATACACGGTTTGCTATTGCTATCCTCTTGTAATTATTTATAAATATTTGTTCCCTGGCGTCGCGAAACTTAGACGTCCTTGTGTAAGTTTGCAAACCTAACGAGTCCGCCAGTTGCCTGTGTATTTTGAGATTCTGCTGGTGGACGTTTCATCCCAGAGACTTACCATCTGTACAAATCATTGTGATTGTAGATTGTGACTTGATTGTACGCAACGCTCTACCAAACTATTTTAAGTTACCTCCTTGCATTTCATATAAGTATATTAAATCTATAGCCACAGAAATCAAGTCAATTACTCTAATGCTGTCGGAGTTTGACTGGAACTTATACACGTCGGGAGGCTATAGTTGTGATTGTGAATGGTCGAACTTTATCTATACATCATGCAAACATATTGTGACTGATAACCTTGATGTGGTAAGTGATAAGGACCTAAGATTACTTCTGATGAAGGGACCTAAATATAGAAAACCGAGAAGAATAAATCTGAAGGCCGACCAAAATATCTATGTGAAATTTGGCAACACAATATATCAACAGCATATAGGTATTCCAATGGGTACTAATTGAGCATCCCTGTTGGCTGACCTATATTTGTTCTCTTATGAATATGACTATATGCAGTCGGTTTAAACACCCGATCCATTCAAGGCCCGTTCGTTCTCATTCACCAAACGTTATACAGACGATCTTCTCCCTGTGAATAATCGCTATATAGATGATGCAGTGAAGGATATATATCCACCTTCACTGTATGTACAGGCACATCATATTTAGACCTATATCTCTATATATTCTCTCTCGTCGAATTTATGACAAATCAGATGACTACAATTTCGACATCGTAAACTATCCCTCCTGTCATGCCTGTGTCAAAAGGATTCTGTATTAAATGCGATGATTTTAATCAACGTCACAAAACATTGTTGCAGAAACTTATAAAACAGGGCTATACCACCAAGCGCCTCCACTCAATGTTTCTCAAATTTGGCGATACATATCGAATGCTGATAGCAAATCCGAGCGTAGCGTGCAAGATCTATGGCGTTACGTTTCGTAACTTGTGTCTGATTCCGCTTAGCCCGGGGCTAGGGAAATTAACCTACGTTAATGTATTCTGTGATTTTCTTTTCGAATTAGGTACTAATACTGTTATATGGAACATGGAATAGGTCTTGTACAGACCATTTGGTCTTTGATATATGGTGGCATTTGTGGGAAGTTGATGCGGGGTCGACATCGGGCCTTACAGATTAGTCTTTCGTGTTGAATGCCGTCATTTTCATCTGACGACGATACAGCTCACCAATCCCCAGTGTACGAGTTGTCACAGCGAAACAGCTCACCAATTGCCAGTATACGAGTTGTCAGAGCATTTCCATCATAGCTCTGTAAATTTGTATCTAATACCGCTTATGCCGGTGCTAGGGGCCGTGTGGTCATATCATCCAAGTTGCCACATGAACAGGTACAATAGAAGCGTACCTGAGATACAACACATATTAAGAATCGTTAGATTCTTGGTATGTGCTTTAGAATAGGCTAACCGGAAGACTATACTGTGAAGTCATGTGGCTCTGCCAGTATGTCGGCACCTCTTCCCACTTCCCTTATATGTGTTGTAATTTTGATTGTGAACGCGGATAGTCTTTAATGAACGACGGTTGAATGACGGATCAGACGCTTGTAATTGTGGACATGGCTAATAATGAAGTCCTTTTTCGCCGTCCGACCTTACAAGTATTTGTTCTGTATACGGACATGTATTCTATAAATACTCACTCGTTTGGGCCGTTTTTTTCTACATCATCTTACAAATATTTGTATTTAATGCCGCTCAAGCCGGTGCTAGGGGTTGTGTGGTCTGGTCATTCAACATGACCACCTGACCAGCTACTATAAAAGCGTGGCTGCATACATAATCACATGGATCACGTTTGACACTTGTAAATTTTTACAGAAAAATGCAGTCAGTATAGTTATGTGTGGGGTCATATTACTTGGTGTTAGTACACCGGCATTGTTTCCCAGCACCAGTTTATTGTTGCGCCGAATTTAGTTAGTTTCGAATATATGGTTAAATGTATTTGACAACGAGCGCATTTTGGTTCATGTATTTCATATCCTAACTGTAAAACATTCGTGTTTCTCACGCTACTGTCACTGTGGTGATGTATCATTTTGCAGATAAATGACAAAAATATGTCCGGTCCTCCACAGAAAAGAGAATGATGAATAGGTGAGATGTACAATCACGATGAAGGGCCGAGTCCTTGTTATTTATTCAATATGCTGATGTGTATTGTCGGGGGACAATTTAGGTATCCATTATCGTAATGAAAAAAAAAATGAATCCACCCTTCCATCTTATGTTTTGTGATTCGCCTGTCTTCTTGGAGTGAGTGAATATGGTTTAATGTTTCTTACGACACTATATCAGTTTATACCGACGTTTGGGTTCGATTTCTTTTCACAGCCGGAATTCAATTTTATCACACAGATTGCGTCCAGGGATCTATGAGCTGACAAAACCTCATCAATACCCTTTTCAATGTAACCAGATTACCCCCTGTCAATTAAAGGAGCCTAATAGCTGTACCCCGATATGGCGTAATATATTGTACTCACTAACGTATACTAAGGCTACGTCCGCGAATCCACCGTATTCCCGGGTCTGAATGTTAGGTGACGAATACTTTCCTGCAGAATCATATGGTTGCTTTTAGTCGCCAGACGTCAATTTTTCTCACCTCTTGCATATCGCTCCAATTGATACGCCAAGATATTCAAAAAACAAGAAGTAAATTGCAGGATTCTGATTAGTAATTGACATTGCCACAAAGTGTTTCACCTGTTAATTTGTTGGAACATTTGTAATAAAATGGTGAACACCATTTCCACATCGTTTCCCCATTAGCAGTATTAAACGTGTTAACGTTTTGTAACAACGTCACAGGAGCTATGACAAATCATTTTCCAGAGATGTGCAGTGAACGTGCAGGACACCAAACATACACAGTATATTGGCGGAACATATCAAACGTGTGCAGTAATTCTGCAGTACACATAACAAATGTGCATCAAATGTGCAGTGCACATCGCATATGAGTAGTAAATGAGCAATACACATCGCATATGTTTGCGAATGTACAGTTCACATCGAACATGAGAGATCATTTGTTATTCTTATACACACAAGCAAATGGACAAGACGCATGGAGCCAAATCCCGATAATGTATAATTGTATGAGTCGCAAATGTAAAGTAAATGTGCAGTACACATCGAATACATGAAGTAAATGTGCAATACCCAACACACATGAGAACATAACGTGCAGTACACATAGCACGTATGAAGTAATGTTGCAGTACACATCGCAAATGTGCAGCACACATCGCACATGTGCATCAAATGTGCAGTGCACATCGCATTTGAGTAGTAAATGAGCAATGCACATCGTATATGTTTGCGAATGTACAGTTCACATCGAGAGAGAGAGAGACAATTAAGGTTTAACGTCGCATTCAGCAATATTTCAGCTATATAGCGACGATCAAACAAAATTCTAAGTAATCAATTCAAAAACTCGGTAAACTAATGCGTTAAAACAGGTACAAACATTAAAATTTGTACAACAAACCAATCTCTCTCAAATAATTTAAAATACAATCCTCTTTCACTCTGCTAAAAAGATCTTCCAGCGTAGCTGCTCGATAAAAAGTATCTCCTACAATCTTAAAATCTGTGCAGTCTATGAGAATATCTTCACCGTGAGATCTTCATGGCAAGGTATACACCTTGGAATCGGCTCCGGTTTTAGTAAATATTCATGAGTTAATCGTGTGTGACCAATCTTACATCGTCTAATCATGGCCTGGTCGAAACGCGTATGACTGTTCAGATGAGTATATCCAACCGTTTTTTTGAACTCGTGAAGTTTGTTATTATCCACAGTATCCCATAAAGATTGAAACAGCTTTCTAACATAAGCGCAGATAGATGGTCTGAAATGGCTGTATGGGATTCCAACAGGATCAACTTCTTCATCTAGAGCTGCCTTAGCCAATCTATCAGCTTCAGTATTGCCTTTGATGGCAACGTGACTAGGCACCCAACAAAACCCAATATCTATCTGTTGATCAAATCTGGTGTCATATAATTGTAGAATTTTCAAGATGGTGGGATGAGTTGAATTTCCACTTTTAGTTGCTTTAAGGCATGATAGTGAATCTGAGAAAATGACATATTTTTTCCTTCTAGTGGATCCAATACCTTCTAAAGCTGATAAAAGAGCTTTTGCTTCTGCAGTAAATATGGAACTTTTACCTGGCAGACAATACGTTTTAGTTTTGGAACTAAAGATAGTAGCGCATGCTACTCTCTCACCATCTTTAGAACCGTCTGTATAATACCGTCTGTATAAGCTAAAATACTGCTCTGTGGGACATCCTGGTCTTGGTCAAAATGAACAAACATAGTTGTACCCAAACGAATTTGGAATTGTCTATCATTCAAAAAGTTGGAAATAAAAACGGGTAAACGAGCTTTTAAGCTCATATTTTGAAGATCTTTAAGAATCCCGTATTTCCATGTAGTATCGTAGGCTTTTTCTAAATCAAAAAAGATAGAAACCACATGTTCGTTCTTGGCGAAAGCATTCTTAACATACGAATCTAATCTGACTAAATGATCAGTGGTACTTCTATTTTTACGGAAACCAGCTTGAATATCAGTAAGTTTCTTTTCAGTTTCCAGGTACCAAACAAGGCGATCATTTATCATGCGTTCCATTGTTTTGCAGACACAGCTAGTCAGTGAAATCGGGCGATAATTATCAGGGTCTGTATGGTTACGACCAGGTTTTGGTACTTGTATAACTATGGCATTGTGCCATGACGGAGGAAATTCTTCTCTATACCAAAGTCTATTGATATATGCATAATAGGATTTCTAGAGATCATTCCGGTAGATGTTTCAAAAACTGATAATAAATATTATCAGGGCCTGCAGCAGAATCATGAGCTTTCGTGAGAGAAGCATGAAGTTCTTTTATTGTAAACGACAGTTCACATCGAACATGAGAGATCATTTGTTATTCTTATACACACAAGCAGATGGACAAGACGCATGGAGCCAAATCCCGATAATGTATAATTGCAGGAGTCGCAAATTTAGAGTAAATGTGCAGTACACATCGCACGTATGAAGTAATTTTGCAGTAAACATCGCACATGTGCAGTAAATGTGCAGCACACATCACACATGTGCAGTATATGTTCAGTGCACATCGCGTATGAGTAGTAAATGAGCAATGCACATCGCATATGTTTGCGAATGTGCAGCACACATCGCACATGTGCATCAAATGTGCAGTGCACATCGCATATCAGTAGTAAACTAGAACTCGTGGACTTCGAAAGGCTGCCGTTACCTGTGTGATTTTATAGTTTTGATGTTTGGCTGTGATCTTTAGAGAGTTTTTCCTATTTCCCAAAATTGGATCATGACGTGTATAGGTTGTGTTATGTGTAATGCTTTAGTTACCTTTGACAGTCATAACAGGATGAAATGTACGAAGTACAATAATTTGATGATTTATTCCATCAATTATTTTGGTGCTTCAGGGTAAATTTTAATGAAAACCACAGCATCTGAAGTCCCCCGACGTTGAAACTAATTATTTGGCTTGGAACCCAGCAGCACCCAGTACTCAGTACCCAGCATAAAAAAGCATTCTCGAGTGATATCCTGTGGCAAGTTATCCACATACAAAATTTGCAACGAATCCGTTTAGGTTTTTGAAAGTACTTACCGTCCAGAAGTAACTATTTTTTTTACTTGTCTTCCTGGTACTTTAGCTTGTCACCCCTATTGAAACTTTTTTTTCACCATACTGTCATGTATTCCAACTAGTTTCTCCAATTTTTTCAGGCATTGTAGAATTTGAACGCACGTGGGGTTTTTTCTCCATCGGGAGACATTGAGGACACTGACAGATTTATCTCCTTCCTCTAGCTCTGCATTGTCCTCACTCCACGATGTTGACCATCATCCTAACGCATGGCACGATCACACATAGAAACTTCTGCTCATAGCCATGCAGTAATGGATGATATCTGAGTATATTAGGGCATTTCCCAATTGGTCACCTCCGATTTATCCCATGAGATCCGAAATCGGCGCAATCACATTCATAAAACGAGGACACACCTCCAGAAAGCCATCGACTGAAATGATCCCTTGGTGGGCCTCGAAATGCCCCTACCACAAAATAATATGAAGCTGCGCATCTGAAACCCCATGATTTCGCATAAATTAAAGATGGCCGCCCATCCTTCCCGCCACTCAGAGGAACTGATGTGGTTATTCATTGCAAGTCTCTTGATACATTGATGCTGGATACCAAGTTTCATATAGAACACTGAAATGGTATCAAAGATATACATCATTAAAGATTTTGCATAAATTAAAGATGGCCACCAAGGTTTCCGCCCAATCAGAAATGCCAGAACTGTCATTTATCGTAAGTCTATTGATGCATCGATGATATATACCAAATTTCACATCGAGCACTCGAACAGTATCAGAGATAGAGATCATTAATGATTTCGCATAAATTAAAGATGGCCGCCCATCCTTCCCGCCACTCAGAGGAACTGATGTGGTTATTCATTGCAAGTCTCTTGATACATTGATGCTGGATACCAAGTTTCATATACAACACTGAAATGGTATCAAAGATCTACATCATTAAAGATTTTGCATAAATTAAAGATGGCCACCAAGGTTTCCGCCCAATCAGAAATGCCAGAACTGTCATTTATCGTAAGTCTATTGATGCATCGATGATATATACCAAATTTCACATCGAGCACTCGAACAGTATCAGAGATAGAGATCATTAATGATTTCGCATAAATTAAAGATGGCCGCCCATCCTTCCCGCCACTCAGAGGAACTGATATGGCTATACATTGCATATGTCTTGATACATCGATGCTGTATACCAAGTTTCGTATAGAACACTTGAATGGTATCAGAGATATATATTATTAAAGATTTTGCATAAATTAAAGATGGCCGCCAAGGTTTTCACTGAATCCGGGAAACTGGTTTGGTCATTCCTTTGAAGTTTCTTGATGCAACGATGATCTATACCAAGTTTCACACACTGAACAGAGAAATGGTACCTAAGATACACAAGATTAATGATTTCGCATAAATTAAATATGGCCGCCAAAGTTTCCAACCAACCAGGCCCAGATTCAATAGGTTTCTGGGTCATGAGCATATGGATGTGCAGTGCAAGTTTGGGGTGCCTAGGGTAAATCGTTCTAAAGATATCTTGGTAACAAGAAAGCTATGATGGTTTCGCATAAATTAAAGATGGCCGCCAAAGTTTCCAACCAATGAGGTCCAGATTCAACAGGGTTCTGGGTCACGAGCATACGGATGTGCACTGCAAGTTTGGTGTGCCTAGGGTAAGTCGTTCTAAAGATATGTTGGTAACGAGATAGGTGTGACAGGCAGATGGACGGACAGACGGACGGACGTACATGACGACGACAATACCATTTTCCTGTTAACTGTCACAGATGTTGTTAATTTAAAATAGGTAAGGTCGTTAGTAATATAATTTTTCTTAAGAAAAACAAAGAAGCATGCTCCATTAGAGTGGAAACTAAAATAGCTGATTCGCACAACTTCATTTTGGTCTCGCATAGAATCCCCCAGTCTTGCGCATCTGCACCCAAAATGAGACTGATATGTCGGATGTCTGAGATGCCCAGGTCAAACTATTTAAATACAGATAATTTCAATGGCTCGTTTAAATGCGGTAGGCATGTGACTTGATGCTTCAGGAACAACTTTCGAACAGGATTATGACCCTCCAGAAATATGTCCTTTGCGGCTGAGAGGTGGCACCGTGTGAAATACTTGCCGAATCATAGCGATAAGCTAAGGGTAGTGTTAAGTGAAACGTGAAATGCCCTTAGCAAGCTAAGATGGATGTTGACTGTGGGCTCATTTCTCTCAACAGACTGTTCCACTATTAGGGGGTTCAGTGTAACATGTCAACAAAATGTTCAATTATGAGATTAAATTTGTTGGAATAATATTTTCTTGAATATCATAACAGCAGGGGGGTTTTAGGCACTTTCTCATCTAGGTAACTCAGATTAAAAACTTGAATTTGAAGAATTGAGTTTTTGAGAAATTTTAAACTGGGGATTTGCTCTAGGCACAACTGTTCCTATCAATAATACCTTCGGATGATAGTCACACATGGCGTTCAGTGATCTCCGTCTGCTATAACCCGTACCGTATAAAAGTACATTTTGATGCTAAGTACCCGTTATTTTCGGGAAGCTAATTCCTTCCTTTCCACGCTTGTCACTTTTATTAAAGTTTCCGGCGCTGGTGATCAGCTGTACAAGAGCCGTTTTCACATCGACCCGGACTTTCCTCATGTTACGGTAGACGCCATATTGCGTGTATTTGGGCCACTACGCATGCGCAGTTACATTGCATTGCATCAGACAATTTAATCAAATTTATTCATCAGTCAGTGCATCTACATTCATGCAACGTGGATATGACTTTGAGATGGAAGTATGCCATCACATGCCATTTTCATTTACATAATAAATTTCACCGAATATGTCATTTGAAGCCATGTTTCATTTTTGAAATATTAGAGTGGCTAATTTTATTGATTAGTCGCATGATACGAAGCAATAAGTTGCTGTGAATATCGTGGAACAATGAAGCCATAGATGTTGTTGAAAGATCCATACAGTCCACGGTATGCGTGGATGTCCACATTTTCCATAAATTGACAAAAACTGTACCTCGATCAAGGTATTTTTCCCAACCTGTTGAACAGCTGATACATCCCTGCAGAGTATGCTAGGCTTACACCACCACCTGCGATTTTCAATGTGACGTCTGATCGTTTGGCTGCCGATAACTTTTTCACAAGAGCCTTTGTTTTGTTCAATGAGTAACATTTTTATTTGACATCAGATTCGTTGACGTATCTATAGCTGATAAGCACATTTGCGGCACTGTCAGTTTCTAACTGTGAGATCTGTGGAAACTTCGAAATCTCGCCACTGTCGTTGGGTACATCAGTGGGTGTCCAGTTTTCGTCACGCACGTCCGTCTTTGAAGCTGAGAATGGGAGGACTGCTCTATCGTCGGCTCGCTTGGACCTCATCTTTTGATTGTGCGTAGGTTCAGCGTGCCAATGGAGTGGTATTTATACCGCCGTCAACTTTAAATATCAATTGAATTACATTATTTCTGCCGGTCGAAGTGTGCATGTCCAAAATGGCGGAACCGGACCAGAACTTTCAAGCGCAGCTCTCGTAAAAGTCTCACGAGAGCCCATTTAGCAGTATGCGCGAAAACGTCTCTGCGCAAGTTCCGCCTTTTTTCAAACCGGAAGTTTAGAATTTCAGACGAACAATTTGCGAACAATTTGGGCTTCAAAAACAAACTTCCCTTCATCTGAGACAACCCAAATTGTTACGAATTTCCAGATCAATATCTTCTCCACATTTGGCACTGTGATCATAAGTCCCAACTCTGCTTTGTTTTCTCGCAATCTTGCGGACAAAGCGATTTTAGCCCCCATGAGACCAAGCCAATGCAATAAGGCTGCGCGCGTAAGCGGCAGCCTTAATAAGCAACACGCATCGCATATGTTTGCGAATATGCAGTTCACATCGCACATGAGATATCATTTGTTATTCTTATAGACACAAGCAGATGGACAAGACGCATGAAGCCAAATTCCAATAATGTATAATTGTAGGATACAAGCGTCTAGTCCGTCATTCATAATTCTGCCGTCGTCCATTAAAGAATATCCGCGTCCATAATCCAAAGACCTATTCCATATCCATATAACAGTATTAGCACCAAATTCAAAAAAGACAATCATAGTATACATAAACATAGGCTAGTTTCCTGCAAGAGAGAAGCGGTCAACAGTTTTCAATGATGCCGACAAGACATCATGATGTTCCAAAAATATAAAATCCGTATCGTTGATCAGTATTCTTAATCCATAATAATCGTTCTAAAGTCGCAAATGTACAGTAAATGTGCAGTACACATCGCATACGTGACGTTAATGTACAGTACACAACACACATGTGTAGATAATGTCCAGTACATATTACGAAGTAATTTTGCAGTACACATCGGACATGTGCAGTAAATGTGCAGCGCACATAACACATGCGCAGTACATGTGCAGTACACATCGCACATTTGTAGAAAATAGGCAGTATACAACGCAGATGTGAAGCGAAGTTGCTGTACATATCACAAATGTGCAGTAAATGCGCAAGACGCATCGCACATGGGCAACAAACGTGCAGTACAAATCGCACATGAACGTTTGTTATTTTCATAAGAAAAGGCAGAAGAGCTTGTTTAATGGAAACAAATCGCGATAAAGTATACTTGTATGTGTCGCACATGTGCAGTAAATTTGCAGCAAACATCGTACATATGCAGCAATTGTGGAGGGTACAGGTGCAGTAAATGCGCAATACACGTCCCACACGATCGTTCAATTGTTATGCTCATTCGGTCCATGCAAATGCATGAATCTGATCAATCAAGCCAAACCCCGACGTGTGATTATATAAGTTGCAAATGTAAAGTGTAAATGTACAGTTTGCTTCGCTCATGAAAGCTTTATACTTCATTTTGATATAGTCACGAATATTTCATGATTAATGCGTTATTGAAAAATATGTGATATCGTTTCCTTGTTCTATTTAGCAAATTGATTTGATGGACCGAGTGTCTTGTTCTTGCTCTCTTATCTTGTTTCTTCTCCGACATTTTTGTTTCCGTCTTGATCATTTCCTCCTTTACCCTTTTTTCTTCTCTCTTTTCCTTATGCTCCTCCATTTACCGTTTTTGCTCCTGCCTTGTCCTTTTCGCTTCCGCCTTGCCAAACCTGAATCGGTCTCTTTTGGTCCGCCCTTAACCATTTTTGATTCTCCCTATTCTCTGATTCTGCTCCATGCACCGTGAATCTTAACATGTGAGTCAAATGCCCATTTTTACGCTACTAGTGGTGGAAGGAATATCACAACCTATGAGATGTCCTTGACTTCTCGAAAAGGGCGATGAGCGATGTGACGATGAACAATAAGCAGTAGGACTACTTAAATCAAAACCGAATCTTTACTCATGAGCATGATATGAGAAATTTGATGCGGTATTAGATAAAAATATTTCAGAGCCATTATGTATCAGCCTTGTCGACTCGTGTGTTGGAAAATGATTAACCATGTGACCGCCAGATATTCAAAACGGTCAAAACGAAGGCGTATTTATTGAATGCAAGTTAGTATTCAGAACAAATTCGCGTGAGATCCGACGCCGACCAAGCGCTTCATGTTCCATCATGTTTTCAAGTCACGAAACTACAATCATAATGCTTTGTACAGAGGAAAAGCCTCGAAGACGAAACGTTCACCGGCAGAATATCGCAGTATACAGGCAACAATTAAACGCAGTTTTAAAAGGTTGATACCAATAACCAATAAATAACCAATCTTTTATCATACTGATAGCTTTAATGATAACATCGGCAAAGAAGATCAGGATGATGACAACATGACCTTCACTTATCCATATCAGCTTTGTTTATTTCTGCTAAACCGCAACACAAAGATGTATAATCTACTGACTAACATGGCTTAGTAAAGTACTCTCGTAACTCTGAGTAATGACTTGAAATCCATTTTCGTAGTTCAATATTTAGACCTATATTTCGTCATTTTCAATAACCTGATGTTAACGCATGTCCCGAACATCAGGTATACATACATAACGCGCACAAATGTCACTCAATTAAAAAAAGACTTCATCTAAATAAAAAGAGTTCTTTGGAAGCTTCGGTGCCTGGTTACCTACAAAACTGTAACGTACGCAAAGATTCGAATGTCTATGAAGCACAGAGACAGTTATGAGTATTCTAATGTAAAAGTTAGCGACAATATATTCGGAATGGAACCAATGTGTAAAGAAAGCTTAACGCTGTACCAGGACTGGGGGGATTATGTCCCATCCACCTACCAGACTTTCTACCCCGAAATCCATGACTATATCGTACATCATATGACGGCCATTTTGATACTATTGGCATAGCCCTCAGCAGAAGATCAAGGGTAAATTCATATTGGCCATGAGGGTAGAATTGGAAAGCTGTGTTTTCGTCTTTTTCTTCGAAATATTTGACTTTTTTGCATGCCCAATATTACTTTAGTTTACATCAGATAATTATCTTCTAATTTACAATTTATAGGAAATTAAAACAAATCGACCCCAAAATGCGTATTTTTCGAATGAGACGTCACTGTGACGTCACCAATACGGTCATCTTGTTACCCGGCAATATGTATAAACGACATATGAGGTTTGTTTTACATTTCCAGGTAGACGATGACCCCAATATATCTTATTGAAAGCTTTAGTCGTTAGCTCAATGTGTCTGAAAGAATATTTAGGGAGGAGGGAGGGGAATGTTCCCTCCCCAGGCCTGAGGTTGCCTCATGATCGCCCAGGACACGTAGGGTTAACACGATATATGTATCTGCTCACGTTATATGTATCCCCTCACATGTTCTGGACCAAAACTCCACTAACAGGATATATGTATAGCGTATCTAATTCTGCATAAGCCGGTAGTAGGGGCCATGTGGATACTAGGCTCCTCATCAGAAAGCATGGACGACTGGTTGGTAGGAGTCGAAGTAACATCGACTATTTTAGGCTCTTTGCCGGGTTCGATATCCATGGTATTCTCTTTTTTCTTCTTTTTCTGATTCGAGGTAGCTTTATTACTACAAGACTGTTGACTACTTTCTTTCTCTGTGAACTCCTTCGTTACTTCCTCGTTTGGTGTAAAGTTTACATATACACCGGAGTGAATAGGATTAATGAAGGAATCCACAGATTGCACAGGTGCATCCTGACCCGAAACACTACCAGTATCCGGTAAGTTGTCACCCTTCAATTCAACTTCCGGAGTTAATATTATGTCAACACTTTCAGTCTGATCAGAAACCGACTTCTGATCACCTGACTTGACTTCTACATCATCGCAAACCCCACTATCACTGACAACTTCATCTTCCAAATTACAACCTTCATCCATCGCGTCAACGAGACATTCGTAGTGGTTTGGGGTTTTCTCATTGCTCCAGGCGGAGACTATCCTCTGATGACGTTTGGTGGGCTTGCCATCAGGGCCTACAGTCTTCCATAAATCTATATAGTGCTGTTGTTTCTGCTGGAGAGCCTCGGCGGACAGTCCTTTTCGAACTTCTGCGGGCGGAACAGGGCGAGGATTTGAGGAATCAACTTTTCTATCGTTAGCTACGTTATCTTCAGGAACTTGTTTGGCCTTCGGACAGGTTTTTTAAAAGTGTTCTTCCTGATGACGAATCAGGCATTTATTTTTCAAAGGACGCCTCGAGTTCATGTGATCTTCTGAACCACAAGTATAACATGTTTTTACTTGACCGTTATACCATACAGGAAATCTCATACCTCCAACTAAAGTTGAAGAAGGAAGAGTACGTTTGAATTTCGACATCCAAATTCTTCGAACTCCTGTCTCAAACTCTCTATCAAAAGAATAGAACTCTATTTGTACGGAGAGAACATCACCATAAAACTCAAAAGCACTTCTGATCGCAGAATCTGGGAAATCGCATGGTGCTTTCATCTTTACTAGCAATTTCCCTGGATCTATCTCCTCAAAATGGCCACGTTGATCTCCAACGCGAATACCTTCCCGCACTAGGCGAACTTTGGCAATTTCATTTGCTAGTGTGACGTTCCACAGGGTATTTGGTACCTGTACTAGACCTTTAAGGACTGACCGTCCTGATCCAACAGTGTCTTTTAATGCGCGATATATACCAATCGCATTAGCTTTCTCCAGACCTTGAAGTTTTAGGCTCAGTGGCATAAAAAAAAAATTCGAAGTTCCACTAGGGAATCTCAATACAACTACAAATAGTAACACGCACAAACTCCAACAGTGTGTCTCCCCACAGAGTAAACATTGCCTACCCCCCGAGGAGCCTCACTCGAAAGGTGAAGGGGAAAACTATATATAAGCAGTACAACAATACACACTCTCTGAACCTCAGGTCTCGGCCGAATAATAGCCCAGTTCTAAACCTGGCCCGTTGTTGGGTAATGCCGAGGAACAAAAGAACAGAGAACAAAAGACTCGCTCAAATTTGTATTCTGAGTACTAGCCTTCAGTATACACCTTCAATATGTACATGTATTTAGCCTAGCTCAATGTACGCAGATATGTGTAAATCGACCTAAGCCAAACTGAACGAAAAACGAACCAACTACAAACTTGATCAAGCCAACAAGGAAATATATATACACCAACAAAATACGAAATATTTACAGACAGCGAACAAACAGAGAAGGGGGAGACAGAAAAAACCCCACCGACCGTCTCGGTCACAAAGACCGAGACGGTAGTAATGGCAGATCTCTGCCTTCCCAAACCAGATCAAACTGACTAAGTCAGAAAAACGCCTTGAACAGCAAAAAACTGAGAAATAATTCCAAATTTTCACCACAGGTATTCGCCAAAAGTATTCACAAAATATATTACACAAAAATCAGAGCTAAGATCAGCTGAGATCCGCAGAGTGAAAGCACGTCCGACTCCCAATCTCTCTACATCCGGGCCGAAGCTGATAGGATGGCTAAGGCAGCCCTAGATGATGAGGTTGATCTTGATGGAATCCCATATAGCGATTTCAGACCCTCTATCTGTACTTATGTGAGACGGCTGTTTCAATCTTTATGGGATGCTGTGAATAATAAACTTCAGGAGTTAAACAAAACTGTGGGCTATACTCATCTGAACAGTGAGAAACGTTTCGATCAAACCATGATCAGGCGATGTAGAATCCGTCATACACGATTAACTCACGAACATTTACTAAAAAAGGAGCCAGTCCCAAGGCGTATTCCATGCCACGAAGATCTCGCAGTGAAACATATTCTTATCAACTGTATAGATCTTAAGATTGCAACAGATTCTTTTTATCGAGCAACTACTTTAGAATATATTTTTAGCCGGGTAGAAAACTGGATCTTAGGTTATTTGAGAGAATTCGGTTTGTTGCATAAGTTTCAATGATAGTAATCCAACACATTAGAACATACAAAGTTATTAACTTGAATGCTTAGAATTTTGTAGAACGCTGAAATATTGCAGAACGCGACGTTAAACCTTAATTCTCTCTCTCCCTCTCCTTGAGAGATGGACTTGTCATTGATATAGAATTGTTTTGCTATAACTGGATTTATCTCATATATATACCCATATAGTTTGAAACATTTGACTATTCCTAATGTTCTACAGATGACTTTTAATATGCCAATGTCCATACGTTCTGGTAGAGATCCGAGGTCAAGAACGTTCATTCCAGATGAATTCCAACGACGACTTGACGTGCACTGCAGTTACACCGTCACCATTAGATGTAGCTATGGTTGTGCTTCAATTTCGTTATGTACATGAAAGGATATGACAGAGCTGGGAATCACATTCTTTGTCTTGTCGTCCTTTCGTCGTGTTCGCCCGATCAGTGTACATCGCTGTGCGACGAAATGCATCCATCCGCTGAGCCATCCATCAAATTGCATAGGCCGTAGATCACTCCAATAAACACAAAAATCTTAGCACGACTTTGTGCCTCTTGAAATTAAACCTATAATTGATTGAGGGCAACTGCAGTCTGCGTTTCACTGGGCTCTGCGTATGCTGTATACATATCTCGCCTAGTAGCTTTTGCTACTTCCTGTATTAAATGTGACGATTTTAAACAACGTCAACAAAATTATTGTAGAAGCTTTTAAAACCGGGCTATACCACCAAGCGCCTCCACTCAAAGTTTCTCAAATTTGGCAATACATATCGCATGCTGATAGTAAAATACGGGCGCAGCGTGCAAGAGCTATAACGTTACGTTACGTAACTTGTGTCTAATTCCGCTGAACCCAGGGTTAAGGGCCGAATGAGCCCATGTACTTCAAGATCCTCATGGTGCTCATATGAACAGACACAATCAAAGCGTGACGAGATACATCATTCTCTAGATGACGACTTTACAACGGATATCATATCGGTTAAGAATACTGATCAGCGATACGGATTTGATATTATTGGAACATCATGATGTCTTGCCGACATCATTGAAAACTGTTGACCGCTCCTCTCTTGCAGGAAACTAGCCTATGTTTATGTATACTATGATTGTCTTTGGTGCTAATGTTGTTATATGGAATAGGTCTTTGGATTATGGACGCGGATATTCTTTAATGGACGACGGCTGAATTGTGAATGTCGACATTTGTTATTAGCGACAAGATCCGAGTGCAGTTTGAGATATTTCATATGCCGCAATCTGAAATAAAGAACTACATACGTCAGACATCCCGGCAGAAATCATTCTCCCATGTGATTTATTTTGCAGTATATCATCATTAGAGAAGTTTGATAGAGGAAAGAAACTTCAATTATTTGTTTTTATCGTCCATTCGATACATTAAAAAGAATGATTTTTTGTTTCGTCCTGTTCATTAACGGACTCGAATGTTTAATTGCTGAAGCTGTAACTGTTTATTACTCCGGATAGTCATATTCACGTCATGTGAAGACTAATGAAGATGGGAAAGAACAGCTGGGCACATGCACATCATTTGATGGCGACTCAGACCAGCAGTTGATGATGCACAAACTTAAAATACGGCTGGCTGGACAATCGGTCGTCAAACTACGGCAGCAATATTTGCTCCCTGGAGTCGCGAACTTTCTTGTATAAATTAGCAAATCTAAAATTATCTCGGTTGTTACATATAGGTGCATGTAAATGACAAAGAGAATATTTTGGTTGATATTATCTTCATCATCTACATATAGCTCCTAACTGTGACAAATTCGTCTCATTCACGCAAACTTTCACTGCAGTGATAGATCAATTTGCGGATAAATGACAAAAATATGTCCGGTCCATCACAGAAAACTGATGAATAGGCGGATTGTACAAGGATGGGAGGCCGATTCCTTGTTATTTATGCATATATTCTGTTATGTATTGTAGGAGGACACTTTACCTAATGAAACTTCAGAGACAGATTGCCGAAATTAAATCTAAAATATGCTGCACCCGTCCTCCATCTTATGCATTGCGATTCTTGGGTCTGTGAACAGAAAATATCACAATAATACCCGTTTTGAGAGGTGCACAGATTACCCTCACCATATGAATAAACCATATATGTGCATCTCGATAAGGCGATATAATGTGGTGGTCTTGTTATTACA
Source organism: Hanleya hanleyi (assembly GCA_036873755.1). Classification (NCBI taxonomy): domain Eukaryota; kingdom Metazoa; phylum Mollusca; class Polyplacophora; order Lepidopleurida; family Hanleyidae; genus Hanleya; species Hanleya hanleyi. The sequence continues at coordinate 54,270 of JAVTVY010018633.1, forward strand.
TTGGTGTTATAATGTATACCCTCAGTTGAAACAGAAAGATCGATGCAAGAAGGATGTTTGCCTAATAGATTTGACGGAACATTTCTGAGAAAATTATTAACAGTTGCAAACCACTAGTAAATCTTTTATCACAAACGTGTAACGATTTGTAATCGACCCCACATCAACTTCAACTCATCCCACCAACTTGAATATTCTACAATTATTTGATTGCAGATTTGATCAACAGATTGATATTGTGTTTTGTTGGTTGCCTAGTCACGTTGGCATCAAAGGCAATTCTGAGGCTGATAGAACATGTAGAATGGCTAAAGCAGCCCTCGATAATGAGGTTGATCCTGTTGGAATCTCATATAGCGATTCCAGATCCTCTATCTGTACTTGTGTGAGAAAGCTGTTTCAATCTTTTCGGGATCTCACAGCGGAACATATTCTTATCGACCGTATAGATTTTAAAATTGTAAGACATTGTTTTATCGAGCAACTACTTTAGAAGACCTTTTTGGTCGGGTGAAAAAGCAGTGTCTTGGGTTATTTGAGAGAACTCGGTTTGTTGCATAAGTTTTAAAGTGTGTATGTTTTAATGTGTTGAATTACTATAAAGTTATTAACTTGAATACTTAGAATTTTATTTGATCGTCGCTGTATAGCTGATATATTGCTGAACGCGACGTTAAACCTCAAGTCTCTCTTTCTCTATCTCCTAAGACATGAAGTAAACGTCCTTGACACACCGCACAGGTGCAGTATTTGTGGGGTACATATGGTGCATGCGCAGTAAATGTTTCACATGTGAAGTAATTATGTGGTGTACATCGCACATGTGTAATCAATGTGCAATAAACATTGCACATGTGCAATAAATCTGCAGCACACTTCTGCACGTGCAGTAAATGTACAGTACACACCACTCAATTTGCATTAAAATGTGCAGCACAAATCGCATATGAGCGCTCATTTATTATGTTCATTATATATATATATATATATATGCAAATACTTGGACCTGTTGAATAACTCGAAATAACGATAATTTCTACTTGTATAACATGCAAATGACTAAGTCTGCAGTTTGCATTGTCCGTGAACGATTGATAAGTGATTGTGATATAGTCACGAGTATTCAATAAATAAAGCGTTATTGAAATCGTTGAGAAGGGCCAGGATGATAAAGCTGTATCTCAGCACGACGTTCAAGACCGTAAACCAAGTATGTAGCGTACGCACTGATTCAGCAGTCTATCATCTGGGTTAGTATATTATCTGTATCCTTTGGACTACAGATAATATCTCGAACTGAGAATCTCTGGCACGTCTCTCAGATTCAATCACCTGCATTCGTACGATGTGACGTAAATGGAAGCAACCACTGTGTATTTATGGGAAGGCGAGTTCAGAAACACGAACAGGATTGGTGGTGGGACGCTTTTTGAAGATTTTCCATTAGTTTTCAATCAACTTAAGGGATCTCACCCTTCCCCAGTCTACGTAAAAAACATCGGCACCTTCAACACCAGCCTTCCTCTCGAGCGTTCGTACATGGATGACCCCAGTGCAACAAAAACAGCATGTCGTGACTGAGACATACGGACCAATATCACCAACCTAGAAAAAAGAAACAGGTAGTCGTCTTCCAATTCTTCAGACCACATAGTCAATTGCTCCTTTCTGGACAGTAATTGTTTCGAGACGATCCGCATATGGCACATAAATTTCGCTCCTACCCAGATCTTCCCAGATCTGATGATAAGTGGCACAAACTGATAGTAAAATATGACTGTAGTGTGCCGGTGTGATGGATAAGAATGTCCTGGTTATTAGTGTCCCTTTTTATATCCTTTTATATTGCAACCAAGAACGGACACTTGTCCCCAATGTGGAGAAAAATGTCCTAGCTGGGATATACGATAGGAGCCGGATACTCGTAGCAGTCGGACATTCTTAGCCTCCATACCGAATCTCGGGTGAACAGTTACCATTTGTTTTTTTTTAATATACGCCTCATGAGCAGCATGCATATGTAACTTGAGATTGTCGTGGCGTACAAATACAGAGATTATTGTATACTCATTTGCATATCGGCCCTGGTAGCAGCCCGAGACCCTCATATCAGAGGGCCGAATGTGCGACGGTTGATATGGGAGTCGAGAGCTGATGCCAGGGACGATATGGAAATGTGTATATCATATTCTGTTTATCACATATCTATAGATTAATACTTGCATTGTAACGAACAAAACAACTAACCATTATTTTACTTTACATGGAACTGTTGATCGAAATTTGGACCCTCGTTAAAATGCATCCATTGTCGCTAAAATCTCTTTGTTCACTTTTGATGAAACACAACACATGAGAGTGTAAACTTCAGGATATATTATCTGAGGACTACGCACACCCCATAAAATTCAATACGTAGCAAGATCCAGCTGCACTCAATCAAACTGTAGAGAGAATATGACGAGTTCCTCGAGGGGAAACCACGCTAGTGCACGATATCAGCCCAAGGGCAAAAATCAATATCAGGTCCTCACGATAGGGCAAGACGCCATATTATGACATGGAACGTTGTCATTCCATATCATCAATGGGGCTAAAGGTCCAGTACCATAGGCAAATATGTGATAAATACATCTATGAACAGTTACAACCGAAAAGTGGAGAAGATACACGACGCTCGAGAAAATCGAATACAAAATCATTTAGACTGACGAGAAACTCCCTTGCAAGAAAATAACTGTTTATTTGTATTGATATATTTTATTGATATATTTACATTTTGACAAAGATGTTTGTCTTAACCATAGTAACACTTTTGGCATGAAGTTACTTCTGTAGAAGCTGGACAACATTCGAACGTGTTTCACCTTCAATACTTCCAGTGACGGTCATTTCTGGAGATTAACAATGTACCCCCTCTTTCCCCAACGATAAACTTTCTGCCCCCCCTCCCCCTTGAACATTTTCATTACCGCTGGGGATGGAGACCTGAAATTTCCTCTATGTATCTGGATAATGTTCCACAAGGATATGTGATAGAAATTTCGTTATCTGCTTTGAAGACATCACACTGCCGTCAGAAAATTAAAATTTAATTACGAAGTAGTTTGGAACTGTTTTTTTCCTCAGTTATTTAAAAGTTCCCCAAAGTGACTGCTCAGTAAATTGGAGAATAATTCTTCGAGGCGAAATACAGTCATTCCTGGCATTCGAAAACGAAAATATCACATTTGAAACAAAAAATTATTAAATTCTCGTGACCGCCAGTTTCAATTTACACATAATGATCTGAAGAATGCAATCAAGCAGATGTGTCAATGTAATTACTTTTTCGGATTGGCATTGACCTTCGAGAATGCAGCAAGGGAAACTTCAAAATAGCCGATATTTCGAATTGCTAAATTGTATTTCAGCTCGAATTATGTTTTTTTAATTTCCTGAGAAAAAAAACCCAGACCCAATTACTGGCCGGAAATGTCTTCTGGCGGATGACGTCACTGTGACACTTTTAGAATAAACTTCTGTCACCGTGCCACTTTTAGAATAAACTGCTAGGTTGGTATCTTACAAGGGGCGCAGTAGATCTGCTCTGTTACAAGTAGGTACCCCTGCCCCTCCCCCTCCCCTCCCTTCCCTTCCCCGTCGTGATATAGCTGAAAAAATGTTGAAAGCGACGTTAAACCCTATTCACTCACTCACTCTTACAAGGGGCAAGCAGACAACGGTTTTCAATGAGGCCGGCAAAAGATCATGCTTTTGCTGTTGATACATTCGTAAACTGACCAGTACATGTATTCTTTTATCCAAATGACATTCCTTGTTATTCTTCAGAGTACACTGTGTCACGGTGACGCTTTGATTGTGTCAGTTCATTGTTCTCTACGATTCTGTACTCTGATCCTGTTCAAAATCCATTTGTGCCACAGAGGAGTTTTACGAATAACAATATATATGTAACTCCGAAGATATCATTCTTCGGAGTTACATATATATTGTTATCCTGTTCAATATGATTCAATACGATACGATCCTGAACACTACGGTCGTATTTCGCACCCATTGCGTGATATTGATCCCCAGACTTGAGAAAGCTCGAACTGACCTTGCCCAAATTCAGATGAATATATCGGCATATGTTGGCTGGCATATTGCCACCTTTAATAGTCCACGCGGCATCTTGCTGAAAGCACAGTATCACGCCGAAACTCCGAACAGCGCATGTCGTCTGCATGACTTCCATTACCATGGAGATCAGCTTAAGACGAAAACCCAGGAGAAATACCTTGAATTAGAAGAGATCATTCGGGGGTAGAATCAAGGGAATATCCATTTTATTTGGACATATATTTAATCTCTGATAAAAAGAAGTACAACGGGGATTATGTGAGCGGAACCACATCCGATATCATGTGGTGTGACCCACGTGCGGCAGATCACGGTTTACGCCGGAGCGGTGAAAAATCCTTACACCCCTATTGAGCGAGGTACTATGATTTCGACGGAATAGGCTGAAACGTCGCGAATGCACCTTGGTCATTATGCCAAAATAGTTTATGATTATTGAAGGCTTTGAATTGCAGTATGAACAGGTGTTCTACAAGATGTTCCTTTGATTTGCAACTAGGAGGTAAGAATAAGAAAGAAAGTGACATAATCATGACGAAGAAGAATGTCTGGTACGTATGTCGACTTGCAATAAAAACCTGAGGCAGCACCTAAACGGTGCAACAACCCCTCAGCCGGACAGTTTTAGTCAGTGTATATTGGTAAATGAAAAATGCATATGTAATAGCCTGAAAGATTAGCTGAAAGCAGAAGATGCTTTAGCAGTGGTCGTATAAGATTAAAATAGTGTTGGATGTTGGATGAGTTGGAGGACTATAATAAATGACATATCGCTTGCGGAAGATTATTCTGAACAAAAACAAGAGGCTTCAAGCCATTCTGGCTTTGAACCCTAATATTAATCTGAATATTAATAAGTCTTTCGATTTTTATTTTTAGCCTAGTAATAGAGAGTTTTCGATGGAAAAAACTGTGCATCCCTGTGTACCTGTTGATTGTATGTCTCTTCTCATCTGTGATCAAACAGATGCTGAGGATGAGGATACATGTGCATGTATTTTGCCTTTAAACAGATATCCATTGGGCCTAACCTATTGTGGGTGAAGAGAAAATACAAATTGTTCGGCTGGACAGAGCTACATGTAGATCCCAGACAGTATAGATATCTGAGCCCCGAGCAGTACATGTGCATGTATTTTATCTTTAAACATGTGTCCAGAGTTAGCAGAGAGTGGTGTACATGTAGGCTACACATACATAGCCTTTATGCTAGTATGCGTCAGATGGAAACTCATACACTTTGGATATTAGTTGGTGGGAAAATATGCCTATTGACAGAAATACTCCGTTGCATAATACCTGTAGCTGCACAATATGATAATTATGGCTTGGGCAGATAACATTCACAGTGGTGTCATAGTACATGTAAACATCAGTGACAAAGGGTTTAGATTATGCCCTCAAACATATATTAAGGCATATCGTTATTGGCGTAGTAATTTCCTGGGCACAATAAATGCCAGTAATGACACAAAACATTCAATGGGCTTGTGGTTGAGCACCGAACAATCCTGTACACCAAATTTGAAGTCTCTAGCTGGGACAGTTTGACTTATATCACGGTCACATCGTCAAACATATTTTCTATGACGTTGCCATGGAAGCCACAAAAATCATCACAAAGTACCCAAATTTGAGAGGCTTTTGATTGACAACCCAACAATCCTGTATACCAGATTTGAAGTCTCTACAAGCAACGGTTTGGCTTCTGAACCGGTCACAAGACCTGTTGACGACTGATGACCAGACGTACATGACGACAGAACCCGGCAGCCTAATAGGCTAAGCGGTGAAAACTATTGGCAGTCTATATATGACGGCTTGCGTAACTGCAACCGATTTGTCAAATTTATAGCTGGATTCTCCAAGTCGAGAAATGTCAATCCAGGCAAATTGCTATTGGTTCCACAAGAGCCGACAAAGGACAGGAAACGATTGAATTTCCTTATAGTGTCGTAAGCAGTGTTTAACGAGCTCAGGAATCAGGAAATCAATTTTATGTTGAGGAGAAGGAGAAATTTCGAGACAAAGACCGCAAAGACTGATAAATTGTGATTTATCGATTCGATTACAAAAATTGTACTCTGGAATCAAAAGTCGTTCCATTGACGGAAGAAATAAATAGCCTTAGTAATCGACTCATTGCAAGTGAGGTAACCTATTTTTAGGTAATGTATCATTGTTTAAGATGTTTACCGATACTATATCAGTCAAGGTGTCATTAAATGATTTGGCTTTGCGATCAGGATATAAGAACATTTGTCTTGCGTAACATCTCTTGGGTCATCACTGTATCGGAACAGTATTGACCAAATTAGGATATTGAAATAAGCTGTCAGAGTTGCTGCAAATAATGTTCACACGAGTGACACGAGGGCAGAGATAACTGATTACAATTTTACTAAATCGCCATAGAACCAAGATTTTCATTATTGGATTTCCATATCCGTCTTAATGCAATAAATTAAATACGTATCACTCCTCACATTACCTGGGTGTCAATGATTAACGGCATCAACTTCACTGAGATATGATACTTCATCACAAAATATTGTAAATTAGCCTGGATAGTCCCTGATTAATCTTCAGACCGAACAATCGCTATGCAAGCTATTCCCCAGATGTATTTCACCAACAATGCTTTTTTACAGTAGTTACAAATTTGACTTGTTTTTTAATTTTTCCCGAATTCGAAGGCCGGGTTCGCAGATCCCTGGAGTTCATGCATTTCTGACTACATAAAACAGGATAGGAGCCGCCGAAATTTGGTACGGCCCCTTACATAATACATAGTTAACAAAATTTGCGAAATTTATCGAAATGAGCATTATGACGACCGAGAAAACTAACGATGTTTGTCTCCGGTATGCCGCTCAGATGTGTCAACGACCGACGATGAATCGCCGTTTATGATTGTGATGAGATTTGAGACAAAAATGCTTTCAATGTCACCGAGGAATGGCCGTTCAAACGCGATCACGGTGTCCGTCTAATATATCTGTTTAGAAATTTATCGAAAACGGATAACGGACTGCAGAGTTGGCACCGCTCTGTTAACATCGCTGTCAAGTGAAATCATAATTCAACATCTCGGCAGTCTCTTCCTCGTCCAATATCTCATCAATATATAACATCATATGGCTAGCGTTCGAATAAGCTATGTCATGTCATCTTATGCGTTGCGTTGATTGGTCGAATATGAGGTGCCGGAAGCCGCAAAGGATTATTTTCGTGCCAGAGATAGGTAGGAGATCAAATCCAGTTAACAGAAAATCGAAAGGAAACCGACAAGGTTGCATTTCGTTATTTCAACGACAACGACATTCTCCAGAGCTAAGACAAATTGTATACACTTGTGTAGAAAGTATTTCCAGCACAGAGATCCAGTACTTACATTAGATGGAACTGAGATCAAAGTAATAAAAGAGGTCAGATTCTTAGGAATATTGTTTGACCGCCGTTCTTAAACGTTCTTATCACATATAAATTGCCTGAAAGCTAAGTGCCCGAAAGCTCTTGATTTGTTGAAGGTAGATCACCAAACACTTCTCCATTTATATTGATCACTTGTTCGTTCCAAATTTGATTACGGCTTTATTGTTTACAGCGGCGCAAGCAAGTCGAACTTGGCAAAGCTAGATTATATTCTCCATCAAGGAATAAGACTTTGCCTTGAAGCTTTCCGAATACCCCATAAGAAAGCTTATATGTCGATGCAGATGAATTTCCTTTAGAACTTCAAAGAATTAATCTATCGCTGCAATATATTCTAAAATCGAGATCAAATCACTCGAATCCTGCATATAACTGTATTTTCAAACCTCAGTTCCTGGATTTCTATTTAAAGAATCCCTCCATTATTTCACCTCTTGGAATTCGTATGAAACCACACATTGTAGCAGCCCGTATTAAGATTAGTCAAATTTTAGTTAACAAGCTCTTACCAATTTCACCATGGCAGTTGGCTAAACCAGAAGTAGATATTACACTATCGAAATATAAAAAGGCAAACGCGAGTTCTAAATATGGTGAGAGAGTAGCATGTGCTACCATTTCAGTTCCAAAACTAAAACCTGTCGACTACGAGGTAAAAGTTCGGTATTCACTGCAGACGCAAAAGCTATATTGTCGGCTTTGGAAGATATTGGGTCCACTGAAAATAAAAAATATGTCATATTCTCAGATTCACTGTCCTGCGATTAAAAGTGGAACTTCAACTCATCCCATCATCTTGAATATTCTACAATTATATGCCTGTAGATTTTATCAACATATTGATATTGTGGTTTGTTGGTTGCCTAGTCACGTTGGCGTCAAGGGTAATACTGAGGCTGATTGAATGGGTAAGGCAGCCCTAATGAGATTAGTCCTGTTGGAATCCCATAACTTGGCAAAGCTAGATCCTATTCTCCATCAAGGACTAAGACTTTGCCTTGCAGCGTTCAGAACATCGGCTAAAGAAACCTTATATGTCAAAGCAGATGGATGTCCTTTAGAACTTCGCAGAATTAAACTATCACTGCAATATATCACAAAACTGCGATCGAATCACTCGAATTCCGCATATAGCTGTTTTCAAAACTCAGTTCGTGGATCACTATTTAAAGAATCCCTCCATTATGCCACCTCTTAGAATTCGTATGAAACCACAATTCGTAGCAGCTGGCATTAAGTTAAGTCTTATTTTACCTAATAAGCTCTTACCGATTCCACCATGGCAGTTAGCTCAACCGGAAGTAGATATTAAACTCACGAAATATAAAAAGGCAAACACGACCCAGCTCTTGCATAGCAAGAATTTGGTCTGCTGAGAGAACAAAATACAGATGACATCAGGCTATTTATATAGGTGGTTCTATCAAACCATGATCAGGCGATGTAGAATCGGTCATACACGAATAACTCACGAACATTTACAACAAAAAGAGCCAGTCCCAAGGTGTGTTCCATGCCATGATGATCTCCTGGTGAAACATATTCTTATCGAATGCGTAGAATTTAAGATTGTAAGAGATGCTTTTTATCGAGCGACTGCTTTGAAGGATCTTTTTGGTCGGGTGAGGGAGGATTGCACCTTGGGATATTTGAGAGAAATCGGGCTGTTACATAAGTTTAATGTGTGTATGTTTTAATGCGTTGGATTGCTAAGTTAGTTACTTGAATACTTTTTGTTTGATCGTCGCTATATAGCTGAAATATTGCTCTCTCTGATTCTCTGATTAAACCCTAATTCTCTCTCTCTCTACATATGGTTCTGAAGATGGTGAGAGAGTAGCATGTGCTACTATCTTTAGTTCCCAAACTAAAACCTGTGGACTACCAGGTAAAAGATCTATATTCACTGCAGAAGCAAAAATTATATTGTTGGCTTTGGAAGGTATTGGGTCCACTAAAAAAATGTCATATTCTCAGATTCACTGTCATGCCTTCAAGCGACTAAAAGTGGAACTTAGTCTCATCCCACTATCTTGAATATTCTACAATTACATGACTGTAGATTTGATAAACAGATTGATATTGTGTTTAGTTTGTTGCCTAGTCACGCTTGTATTAAAGGCAATACTGAGGCTGATAGAATGGCTAAGGCAGCCTTGGATGATGAGGTTGATCCTTTTGGAATCCCATATAGCAATTTCAGACCCTATGAACTTCTGTGAAACGGCTGTTTCAATCTTTATGGGATGCTGTGAATAATAACAAACTTCATGAGCTAAAAAAACAAACTGTAGGCTATACTCATCTGAACAGCCAGAAACGTTTCGGTCAGGCCATGATTAGACGATGTAGGGTCGGCCATACACGATTAACTCACGAATATTTACTAAAAAAATACCCGGTCCCAAGGTATATTCCATGCCACGAAGATCTCACGGTGAGACATATTTTTATCGACTGCATAGATTTTAAGATTGCTATTTATCGAGCAGCTACGTTGGAAGATCTTTTTAGTCGAGTAAAAGAAGATCGTATTTTAGAGTATTTGAGCGTGATCGGTTTGTTGTATCAACTGTAATGTATGTACCTCTTTTAACGCTTTAGTTTACTGAGTTATTAACTTGAATACATAGAATTTTGGTTGATTGTCGCTATATAACTGAAATATTGCTGAACGCGACGTTAAACCTTATTTTCTTTCTCTCTCTCTCTGTTGGAATCCAATATAGCAATTCCACACCCTCTATCTGTACTTATGTGAGACGGCTGTTTCAACCGTTATGGGATGCTTTGCATAATCACAAACTTCAGGAGTTAAAAAAACAAAACTGTAGACTTTACTCATCTGACAGCCAGAAACGATCAAACCAAGTTTCGATCAAACCGTGATCTGGCGGCGTAGAATCGGCCATACACGATTAACTCACGAACATTTACTCAAAATGATTATTTTGATCGAGCGACCACTTTGGAAAATCTTTTTGGTCGGGTGAGGGAGGACTGTGCTTTAGGTTATTGGAGAGAAATCGGTTTGCTGTATAAGTTTTAACGAGTGTATTGTAATATCCGTGAGTTTCCCACGGGTAAGTAGGGTAAAGCCTATGCTGTATAATATGTGCAGGTATTTCTCTGGTTAGTAGGACAGATACTGCGGAATATCTGTGGGTACCTCTCTGGTAAGTAGGGTTTCTGCTGTATAATACCTGTAGGAATCTCTCTGGTTAGTATGGCAGATACTGTGAAAACCCCTCTGGTAAGTAAGGGAGAAAACTTTGGTGATCTGGGGAGATAACCCTACTTCTGATGACTAGATGTGGCTCAGCTCAGTGACCATGTTATCCAGAATCCGTGTGCCTCCAGCTTAGCCTACCAATGGAGATAATCCCTTGACATCGTCATTGTGTACCTCTCGTCTACGTATTAATAAATTCGACAATTCATAATCTGGTGCATTGAGTTCTTTTTATTCTTTCCAGTGATTTTCTATGATATATACCCAGTAGCCCTGACCTAAATATTGCGTCATACTAGCAGATTCTCAGAGTGATGGTAGGTGTATAGGCCTTTCACATATATTGCATTAGAGGCATAAACAAAACAGCATAATATGATATTTCATCATCCTAATTGAATATGGATTTAACCTCGCATTAAATTCCAATGTATCAGCATATCCATATATGCTCACATGTATTCTGCCTGTATTATGGGCCGAAATAAGATTCACAGGTTACTGTAAATTCCATTATATCAGCATATCCAGTTTCGCCAAAGCTTTTTAAGGTATGAAGAGAGATGGGAGATACTTGACCAATAATGTCGTTTTCCTTCCTCTAGAGCGAGCAATATAAGTCCAATATTTGGATCTTGAATCTGTATTTGACGTACCTCATGTGGATGCCAAGAGTCCAGCAGAGCTTGATTTTCCTTCAGTCCGACTAGGGCTGGTTGTTGACTTCTCGTAGTAACGCTAGCAGTTGCCACTAGCTGATCTAGACAAAGTGTTTCCTCCGTGGCACCACTGGGAACAATCGGTGATGGAGTGCATTCTTCTTCATCCGATTCATCATTCCCACGTTGCTATCTAGTATAAGCATGGCAGGGATTACGAGACATAGCAACAGTATTCCCGTGACTGCGGCCTGCTCTGTGAGTTACTTCCAAGTTGTAGTTTCCTAACTCCTGTAGCCACCTGGCTACGCGACGTGTCGGATTTTTCAGGTTCTTCATCCAGGACACTGCAGCATTATCAGTTCGGAGCAACACCTTCTGACCATACAGATATGGGTGGAAGTGCTTAATTGCTGTTATAACAGCCAGGAGCTCCTTCCTTGTAGTGCGATATGAGCGCTCATGATTATTCAGAGATTTGCTCATATAAGCAATGACATGCTCTCGTCCACCCTGTTCTTGGGAGGGAACGGCACCTACAGTCTGGTTGCTGGCATCAGTGTCCAAGATAAATGGTACTTCTGGAATGGGATAAGACAATATGGGTGCAGAAGTCAAAAGTTGCTTCAAAGTGTCAAATGCTTCCTGACACTCGTCGAACCATTTAAAATGCGACCTGTTCTCGGTCAGTTTGTGAAGGGGCTTGGCTACATTAGCAAAACCCTTCACAAATCGCCTATAGCAGGAACAAAGTCCCAATAGTCTTCTGACTTCCTTGGTAGTTCTGGGTTGTGCCCAGCTCTGAACCGTTGAGATCTTGTCCGGATCAGTTTGTATCCCCTCGGCTGACACAACCTGCCCAAGGAACTTCACCCTCTTCTGGAAAAATAAACACTTAGAAGGTTTTAGCTTAAGGTTGGCCTCTAGCAGTCTTTCGTGTTCTAACCGTATAAGACACTCGAGGACTGTTGTCCCAGGGGCGATAATGTCATCAATATAAGGAAGACATTCTTCCCATTGGAGCCCGCGTAGAACGTCCTCCATCATGCGCTCAAATGTACTTGGAGCATTTATGAGCCCAAATGGCGTCACCGTAAATTGGTACAGCCCCCGACTAGTGGTAAAAGCTGTTTTCTCCCTGTCCTATTATGCTACGCCGATTTGCCAAAATCCGGAGCTCCAATCCATCCAATTGAACCAAGGGGACCCATTCAAGGGGTCGAGGCAAGGGGTAGGCGTCTGGCACAGTGACGTCATTAAAACGTCGATAATCATTACAAAAACGTGTGTTTCCGTCTTTCTCTGTGACCAATACAACCGGTGATGCCCAATCACATTCCTGGCAGTCATCTTCTGTAACTCTTCCTTAACTATCTCACGTTTGCCAAGTGGGAGTGTTCTAGGGGGCCTTCTAGGGGGCTGTCGAGTGAGGGGGCAGAATTTCCAGTATTAATGCGGTGTTCTACTCTGTCTGTTCTGCCGAGATCATCTGCAGACTTTGCAAATACAGATTGGTATTTTACAAGCAAAGTTGCAAAAGATGCTTTCTCTTCTCCATTCAAGTGGACAGAACCCTTTTCCAACATTTCTATGAGATGCTCAGGTATAGGTGAAGATGCCGGAATGTCGTTCTGTCTACTGCTTGCAGAACACAGGGAGGGGATGGAGGGAATTTGGGTTAATGCCACACTCAAGTTTGTTTCACTCATATGGTGACAGTCAGTTTGGTTGGTGGAGAAAGCCGGAGTACCCGGAGAGAACCGCCGCCCTTCGGCAAGTAACTGACAAACTGTCACACATTGCAGAGCACAGATGTGGCTTAATGTCCACATCATCATACAGAGATGTGCATTTGGCCGGCCGAGTGTCTGGATAAAGCTTGACTTCTTCACTGCTGTGGTTAACCAACTTGAGGACTATATTGCTGGAACTGATGTCAACAATTCCCTGTATGAACCGAACACCATGTTTCCTTAATAACTCACTAGATGGCTCCACAATTCCAGTTGGTGCAAGATGTTCCGTTTTGGGGATCTCTACAGGCACCCAACCGACAGACAAAGGAGGAATTGTTGTACTAGTTCGGACTATCATTTGGCATGCCATCTCGACTTCTCCACCGATCCAACAATAAATTTCGTTATCACACGTTTTCAGTTTAAGCTGCTTGTAATCTATTCCTGTGACATGCTTCAACAGAAAATCCTGACCTAAAATGCCTTCTGTTGTGACGTCACATACGGCAATAGGCTGCAGATATGACTTGTTACCAAACCTCAATTCGAACTCAGCTGTCCCAACTTCCAGGCAATTACCATTGACTCCAAGGACTTTAGTAGGCAACCTCTGTAGCCTAAGATCCATGCTCAGTCTGTCAAGCGCTCGCTTAGACAGGAGAGACATGGTGGACCCGCTGTCAACCAAGAAATGTATGGGGTGCTCCAATCCTTGTATTAAACCGGCAACAAAGAGACCATTGTCAAATTTGTTTACTTTTCTCTCAAGCTGACCACCACGAATTGTTCCTCTTCTCTCGTTAGTGTCACTTATCTCCGGGATAGACAAAAGACAAGTCTCTTCAAGATTGTCAGTTTCCTGATAGCTGTGGTTTGGTTCATAATCTGCAGGCCCATTTACACCCGTCAACTCTTGGCCTACTGAATTGACGGGGGCCGTTTCCCTGATGCTGTTGGGCTTGCTGCCTACACTTCTGCAACAGGGGACATTTGGCATAGAAATGGTTGGGGGAATCACATGCAAAGCAAGTTTTACCATCTTGCCCAGGCTGTCTGAATCATCTGGCAGGGGCTGGGGATGGTTTCTTTGTTTCCAACTTTTCCAGGCGGTTCAAAACTTCCTGCAGTAGTGTGGTAAAAATCCAATTGCTGCTGAGAGGGGAAATCTATTTTGACCCGTCGTTCTGATTGCTGGCTTGTTCTTCTCAGAATCTCCCATGAGGGCCTTAAATCGTTCAATGATGTCAACTGCATATCCCATAGTAGTGCAGCCCCCATCGAAACATCGGCACTTCATATCAACTGTGATGCTTTTATACAGTTGGTTGAGTGCTAATGCCTCTTGGGCCTGGAGATCCAAAGTGGGGTATGCTTTTTGAGTCATTTGCCATCACCTAAAGGTCATCACCTAAAGCGGCTATTGACTCACCAGACATCCTTCGTCTGGCTTCTAATTTAGATAACCAGCGATTCTGATGACGTATACTGCCAAAACGTTGCTCAAGTTTTGATGTTAGTGTTGCGAAGGATCTCTTGTCCTTCATGGTTAATCCAATATAAAATGTTCTGGCAGTACCTCGTAGGCTAGCAGACCAGGCAAGAGCTTTCTCTAACTCTGCCCATCGTCCTTGCTCTGCACAATCCTGAAAATGTGATATGTATTCCTCGTAGTCACCTTTGCCATCGAATGGTTCTGGTTCAAATCTCAGACTGTGATTCTGAAATCCTCCAATCTCAGCATCCAGACCTGGCAAAGGCCTACGTGAAGTTTGACGCCATCTAGGTTTAGGGGCGGCTGTATCCCCTGCCTCGGGCCGGGTTGTTTCTTCAAACAAAATAGCATTGTCGCTATAACTTGTGTCTAATTCCGCTTAACCCGGGGCTAGGGGCCGTATGAACCCATGTACTTCAAGAACCTGATGGTACTTATATGAACAGTCACAATCAAAGCGTGACTGAGATACATCATTCTTTAGATGACGACTTTACAACGAATATTACGGATTAAGAATACTGATCAGCGATACGGATTTGATATTTTTGGAACATCATGATGTCTTGCCGGCATCATTGAAAACTGTTGACCGCTTCTCTCTTGCAGGAAACAAGCCTATGCTTTTGTATACTATGATTGTCTTTTTGAATTTGGTGCTAATACTGTTATATGGAAAATGGAATAGGTCTTTGGATTATGGACGCGGATATTCTCTAATTATGAATGACGGACTAGACGCTTGTAATCATCATCAACCACATTTTCATGAATATCGTCCTCTATATCAGAATGATCCCCATGTAGGATGTCTTCCTCTATACCTTCCTGGTCACGGAACACAATTTCTGGATCGAGACTGTCAGCCATATTTAATCAGCAGGTGATCTGATATTGTGTGGGATCGATCACTGGATGCTGTGTAGGATTACAATATCCAACTTCTGACACCAGTGTAATATCCGTGGGTTTCCCATGGGCAATTAGGGTAAAGCCTATGCTGTATAATATCTGCAGGTATTTCTCTGGTTAGTAAGACAGATACTGCGGAATATCTGTGGGTACCTCTCTGGTAAGTAGGGTTTCTGCTGTATAATACCTGTAGGTATCTCTCTGGTTAGTATGGCAGATACTGTGAAAACCCCTCTGGTAAGTAAGGGAGACAACTTTGGTGATCTGGGGAGATAACCCTACTTCTGATGACTAGATATGGCACAGCTCAGTGACCATGTTATCCAGAATCCATGTGCCTCCAGTTCAGTCGCTTAGCCTACCAAGGCAGATAATCCCTTGACATCGTCATTGTGTACCTCTCGTCTACGTATTACTAAATTCGACAATTCATATTCTGGTGCATTGAGTTCTTTTTATTCTTTCCAATCATTTTCTATGATATATACCCAGAAGCCCTGATCTAAATATTGGGTCATACTAGCAGATTCTCAAAGTGATGGTAGGTGTATAGGCCTTTCACATATATCGCATTAGAGGCATAAACAAAACAGCATAATATGATATTCATCATCCTAATTGAATATGGATTTAACCTCGTATTAAATTCCAATATATCAGCATATCCATATATGCTCAGATGTATTTTGCCTGTATTATGGGCCGAAATGAGATTCCCAGGTTAATGTAAATTCCATTATATCAGCATGTCCATATATGCTTACATGAATTTGCCTTTATTATGAGCCGAAAAGAGGTTCCCAGGTTAATGTATGGGAGCAGTGAGTTGTTCACTGGTCGGGCACACCATCCATTGTGTCGAAGCCTTGCTCTGAGCTTCCTTATATACCCTCCGATCTGGGTATCACGTGACTATTCTCATGAGTTAAATCATCATTTATTACATAACTACAAAGGAGCTTTTTGCAGGCCTTTAAAGATTACTTTGCCAAAATACTACCTCTAAGGCATGCAAGATAAACTAAAAGCATCCCGGCCTCCCGTGCAACAAGCTGACAAATCGTAATGGCTGACGTCATGCAGTAGCAATCGAGGTAGGTACCCTCCTTCTAGCCATGTTCATGCAACGCACAATTATTTTCCTGCATAAGCAAATACATAGTAATTAACTACAATAAACAAGCTAATTAATAATAATAAAGTTTTACATACTCAAGGTCGATTTAGTTCAGAATTAACATCAGAATTCCTCAGACTCCTGCCAACGAAAATCTCCAGCAGACGACGTCCGTAGGATTTTGACAACAAATAGTCCGATGAGAAATTATTATTCTAAATTCACACGAGTCACTCTAGTTCCCAAAAGTTATCTCTAAAATCTAATTATCAATACTAGAGTTACCAAAATTACGGACTATGCTGGGAAAAAATCTGTAACTGGTAGTAAACAACTTTGTAAACAACTAGGTCACATGACCAACGAAGAGACACTGGCCATAATGGCCGCAAGCAACAGAATTTCTGTCCACATTGCGACACATTTTTGGTACTTCTAAATGTTAAATGACTCTTGCAAGATAGCTACAATGAAATAGAGCTTCTGGGCAACAAGTAAGTCGAACTAATTTACAATTGCATGTTAATATAAACCATACACATTTATAAGAATGACATATCTGCGTGGAGCGATCAGCTGTTCAGGAAACAAAGTTTGACAGTGCACATATATGATACTCACTCCAAACAGAGACACCACGTATATTAAAAAGTACTCCGTGTGTATCTGTCGATAAGTGCACACCTATAACAAACATTCCAAACTGATACAACATGTATACTGAAAAGTACTCCATGTGTATCACAGTATGTTTTAATGTGTTGGATTACTAAGTTGCTGAACACGACGTTAAACCTTGATTCTCTCTCTTTCGTAGCCCCAGAAGTGAGAAACACAATTAAGCGGTGAAATGGCTCCTCCCGAGACCTGGGAAGGATTCATATCGCCCAGGTTAGGTAGGGTTAACACGCTCCATACAAGTAAACCCGTTGGCACGATGGAAAACTGATGTCTGTCGAGAAACCAGTTTTGGATCATTAACATATTTCGTATTTCATACATATAGGAAGGGTGCGTACAGACTCGTGCGAAATGGGCGCAATTATGAGTGTATATACAAAGAAAAGATGCAGCTTGATATATGTCTTAATTTGTATGTCTATGAACAAATGATTGTTGAAGGAGTTGAAGCATCTCTTCGCCTGTTTTTGGTCTGGTCCGAAAACGCGACGCGGCAAAGGATATATGTATACCGTCACTGAATTTTCTGTAAACCGATTGCCCATATGAAACACCATAATCCTTTCTACAGATATGTCTTCACCAAAATGAGTTGAGCTTACTTTAACGTCAACAAAATAACATTCGTTTTTATTGCGACTGATAATATAACACCTATGGAACGTCGTACCAGACATAATGAAGGGTAGATTAGATGCCTGTTTGGTTTCGAAAGTACAAAAGTCTTCCTATACAAGGGTCTAGTCCGTCAATAATTATTCAGCCGTCGACCATTAAAGAATTTCCGCGTCCTTAATACAAAGGCCTAGTTCATATAACAGCATTAGCATCAACTTCAAAACTTCAAAAAAATAAATCACAGGGTACATTCAAATCGGTTAGTTTCATGAAGGAGAGAAGCGGTCAACAGTTTCCAATGATGCGGGCAAGACATAATGAAGTTCCAAAAATAGCGAATCAGTTTCACTGATCAACATTCTTAATACATATGTTTTCGTTAAAGTCGTTATCTAGAGCAGGATGCATCTCAGTCACGCTTTGAGTGTGACTGTTCATATGAACACCATGAGGATCTTGAAATTCTAGAGTTCATACGGCATCATTCAGCGCAATAAAAAGGTTGATTGTGAACAAATTGTTATTGAGCTGCTTCCCTGACGTGTACTGTATTACCAATATGCTTTGCATCTCCGTAAACTGTTAGGAACTTCAGATGGGAAATAACACCAGCTTTATATTGGAATGACGTTGTTCCTAACTTTTGAACTGAGAATATCGCTTACGTCTCCTTGACTAAAGTTCATACATTCGCGCTATGTGACGTAAATGGAAGAAGCCAGTGTTTTCAGCGAAAGATGGGCAAAGAACCGGGAGCTAGGAATCTACTCTTCGTGGTGGGATGCATTTTAAACATTTTCCATTCTTTTTCATTTGACTCAAGGTGTCTCCGCCACCCCAGCCTTTTCGAACCCAGGCCTCCCGCTTGTGCGTTCGTATATGGATATCTCCAGTGCAGCAAAAGCAACTGCATGTCGTGGTTCACACAGGGTCAACATGCGGACAACATGTTTACATCTGATGAGTTATTTCTTTGAGCAGATCTGTCTTCACAGCTCCCGAGCTAGCGTATCTAATACCGCTTAAGTCGGTACTAGGGGCCCTGTGGATACTCCATACTGTCCACATGAACACTATCAATAAAAGTATGGCCGATATAGTAAAGTTACGTCAGAGAATCCACCGTATTCTCGGATCCGAATGTGAAGCTTTCCTGTAGTCATATGGTTGCTTTTTTGTCGCCAGACGTCGTCAATTTCCCCCACCTTTTGCATATAGCTCCAACATGATTCTGCAAGGTGAAATAAATTCACTTCAGACATTCGACACTGACAATGTTCACATTTGAAAGAAAAAAAACAGAAGAAATAGATACTTTCTTTGCCGCCAGTTTCAATTAACTCATAATACTTTGCTCTGAAGCATGCAATCAAGCAGACTTGACACTATGGTCTTTCTTTAGCCGAATGGCATTGCTCTTTGAGAAAACAGCGCGGAAGTTCAAAATATCGGCCACGAGAATGCAACAAAAACAACGCACTTTTTGACTGTTTTATCCAAAATTTACTTCACAACAAAAAAATAGTTAATTTACCGTGAAGCTTTTTACAAAAAAAAAATGAAATGAAAAACAAAAAACTGGCCAAAATACAGATCCAAAATGTCTTCGCATATGACGTTACTGTGGTACTACTAGTATCAACTGACAAGTCGGTGTCTTCCAATAGGCAAGCGGTCAACGGTTTTCAGTTATCACATCCGTACATCAGTAGATGTATTTGCATTCTTTTATCCAATCTGATCCACTATGATCCTGTACCCTGAGATACGGCACGCTACGATCATGTACGTCAAGATCGTGTGCACTACGATCCTGCACGTCAAGGTCCTGTACATTACCCTTAAACGCAACAGAAAAGGATGGTGGAAAATCATGCCGGCGTACTGACAAGAAGTAATATGACACCCCAGAGAA
>JAVTVY010018634.1:0-71328 GCA_036873755.1 Hanleya hanleyi
AGGTATTTGGGATCGAGATGGGCTATTCACGGTTCGAATGCGTCCTGGAAGGTGTCATCTTGTAGTTCTCGGGGTGTACATTCCGATTTGGAGGATGTTCGCGTCATCTGTGACGTCATCGGTGACGTCATCGGTACGAGTAGTAGCGAAAGTGGCCATTTTCGGGCAGTACATGAAAGTATTTGGGGTCGAGAGGGGCTATTCACGGTTCAAATGCGTCGTGTGAGGTGTCATCTTGTAGCTCTCGGTGTGTACATTCCGATTTAAGGGATGTCCGCGTCATCTGTGACGTCATCGGTGACGTCATCGGTACGAGTAGTAGCGAAAGTGGCCATTTTCGGGCAGTACATGAAGGTATTTGGGGTCGAGATGGGCTATTCACGGTTCGAATGCGTCGTGTGAGGTGTCATTTTGTAGCTCTCGAGGTGTGCATTCCGAGTTGAGGCATGTCCGAAGCATCTGTGACGTCATCAGTGACGTCATCAGTAGGAGTAGTAGCGAAAGTGGACATTTTGGTGCAGTGAAGGAAGGTATTCGGAGTAGAGAGGAACCATCCTTGGTCCGAATGCGTCCTGAGAGGTGTCATGTTGTAGCTCTCGGGGTGTACATTCCGAGTTGAGGGATATCCACAGCATCTGTGGCGTCATTGGTGACGTCATCAGCACGAGTAGTAGCGAAAGTGGGCATTTTTTAGCAGTGAAGGATGTTATTTGGTGTAGAGATGGACCATCCGCGGTGCGAATGCGTCGTGTGAGGTGTCATCTTGTAGCAACGCCCACCAAAGCCATTCTTAATGCTTCAACGCCCTGGTGAAATAGCTCAGAAGCTCTGATATTCCATGGAATTGTCACTAATTCTTCGAAATGCAGTGACGCCCTCGACGCCCGTCGTTACGCTTTAACACTCTAACATAACACTATGATATAGACCGGAGAGAGAACAACAACAGCAACAACAACAAGGATGACACATGAGAGAACAACAACAACAAGAAGTTTTTTTCATATAGTTTATTCTCCCCAATGTTACATCATACCCACGCTGGGGGAGCCGCGTTGGGTATATTTACAATTCAAGAAGATTCTTGAGGCCACCATTTGCATGTTTTATATTCGTTCCTGTCCGTTAGATGTATTCTTGTCCAATCAGAAGTCTCCATTTCAGAAAGTTCCATCTTCGGCCATGTTCGCTCTGAACCGTTTATTCTAATCACCGTCGGGCAGGCCAGGATACCGTTGAGGCAACATATCCTCAGATAGTTGTTTGCGCATTCTGAGAATCTATCAGTGCATGGGTGAATACTTTCATCCGATGGGGGTGGTGGTCAGTTTAACCACGAAGAACGTAACATTGGTGACCCTCTCCACTATCCATTTGGTGTTGGGGCGTTGTTGTTGGGCCCATTCCAAGGGATCCACGGTGGCCAGGTTCTCCAGCATCGTCTCTAGCGACGCCCGGTTAATGATGGTAAACGGTTGGTCAAATACCCGGATGTTACTGCTCGGGTAAAAGTATCGGACTTGATCTGTCTCCTTATGCTGCAGCACATAACCAAACGCCAGATTTAATTTGAAGGGCGTTGCTTGGTCATTGAAGATGGCTTCCACGTAGCTGCGTAGACGGGCGAGGTCGGTCAGTCGAAAATTGTAGATATCTTGAATAGGGCGATGACGGTGGAAACAGTGCCGTATCATGGTCCAATGGCGCCGATAGATATCACTCACTGGATGGTCGTCCTGTAGCAGATCGCTAGGGGCATCCACTGCATCTTCCGAAAAATGTTCGATGTCGTCAGGCGTATGACTCGAAACCGTAACGCTGGGGTCCGGTTGGATATCCAGGCCCTCCTGGACCGTGGGTATAGGCGGGCTCTTCGTCATCGCATCACCAGTGGCGTTCGTCTCCCCAGGTTCATCTTCTCTGGCTCTGACCTTCCGCGGCTCCTCTTTAGTAGAATGTTGCCGCCCGAATCGTGGAGAAGGGGCATGAATCAAACGTTGGTGCTGTCTTAACCGAATGGGTCGTTTGAAGAGTCGACCACAATCGTTACATTGTACCGTCACACCCTCGTGGAGTGCCTTCTCATGGCGCAGTAAATTATCCTCCCGATTGAATGATCGTGCACAGATTATACAAGTATACCGTGCATCATTGTGGGAGGAGGCCTCGTGACGTCGTAAACTTTCTATTCGAGCAAACTGCTTCTGGCAAGTTGTGCAAGTGAACATATTGGTGGTTGACAGAGTGTCTGATGAAACAGCCAGGCCGCTTCCCTTTTATAGAACGCTAGCTGGTGATCTATTTTTAGCACACTCAGTTCAACTATCCCCAAGTCGAGGGCCGAGCCGTGACATCTTCGGTAACCTCCGTGTCTCTTCGGTCATCTCCGTAACGTCAACGATCAACATGTAGACATATAGAGTATGTACGGCATGTTATGGTATTCATCAGTGCATGAGTGACGCATTCAGCCGATGGGGGTGGTCGGTCAGCTTGGTAACGAAAAACGTAACATTGGTTACCCTCTCCACTATCCACTTGGTGTTGGGGCGTTGTTGTTGGGCCCATTCCAAGGGATCCACGGTGGCCAGGTTCTCCAGCATCGTCTCTAGCGACGCCCGGTTAATGATGGTAAACGGTTGGTCAAATACCCGGATGTTACTGCTCGGGTAAAAATATCGGGCTGCTTGGTCTGTGTCCTTATGCTGCAGCACATAACCAAACGCCAGATTCAACTTGAAGGCCGTAGTTTGATCGTTAAAGATGGCTTTTACGTAGCTGCGTAGGCGGGTGAGGTTGGTCAGTCGGAAATTGTAGATATCTTGAATGGGGCGATGACGGTAGAAACAGTGCCGGATCATGTGCCAATGGCGCCGATAGATGTCACTCACTGGATGGTGTTCGTGTAACAGATCGCTAGGAACATGTATGGGTTCGTCCACGAAGTGTACTTTGCTCTCCTCGTCGTGCAAAATCTGGCCCAATGTCTTGTCGTCGGAATTTGACTGTTGAAGTAGGGCGACATCATCATCTTCAACCCTCGTGCGATGGGTGGGAGTTCCCGCTTTCTCGATACTGGTGCCTACGGACTCTTCTACCTGCAGACGTGGCTGCAGAACAGGGTGTCGTGTGCGTTGGTGTCGCAGCAACTGACTGGTCAGTTTGAAAATCCGACCACATTCTTCGCATGGACGCTTGGGTACTTCATGGCGTGCACGTGTGTGGCGCTGTAAATGATCTGGGCGCTGAAACGACAGTGTACATATCGTACAGCTATGCCGGGCGGTTCCTTCGTGCTTGGTAGCCTCATGGCGGCGCAAGTCGTGCAGACGAGTGAATGCTTTCGAGCACGTAGTACAAGTGAACATCTTGGTGGTTGACAGAGTGTCTGACGAAACGACCAGGCCGCTTCCCTTTTATAGCACGCTAGCTGGTGACCTATTTTTAGCACAGTCAAACGAACCCCCACAAACAGGTCAGTACCATCTCCTTTCCTTCAATTCACATCGAAAGTGACGTCATACCCCAACATGTCTAAACATGATCCGACAACAAGAAAAGGATGCAGGTCAAGTGCACCCAATGACCTGGTGTACACACGACCTTATATGACCACTCACTCACTCATGTGTGTGTGTGTGTGTGTGTGTGTGCGTGTGTGTGTGTGTGTGTGTGCGTCTGTGTGTATGTGTCTGTGTGTGTGTGCATGCATGTGTGTGTGTGACCAATACATATGGACTGATGATGGACACATGTTCATTCCTATATTTAAAGACTCTACCACCACCACCACACACACACTACCACCGACTCCACCAACACCACCCCCGCACACCACCAACACCACCACCAACGCCACCATCAACGCCACCAACGCCACCAACGCCACCACCAACGCCACCACCGGGCGTCAACGCCCGGTGGTGGTGGTGGTGGTGGTGGTGGCCGGAACTGACCTTTGACCCCGGCGCGCAAAGGTTTCCACCGCACGGTGGAAACCTTTACACCGCACGCGCCGGGGTCAAAGGTCAGTTCCGGCCACCACCACCACCACCACCACCACCGGGCGTTGACGCCCGGTGGTGGCGTTGGTGGCGTTGATGGTGGCGTTGGTGGCGTTGATGGTGGCGTTGGTGGTGGTCCTGGTGGTGTGCGCGGGTGGTGTTGGTGGAGTCGGTGGTAGTGTGTGTGTGTGGTGGTGGTGGTAGAGTCTTTAAATATAGGAATGAACATGTGTCCATCATCAGTCCATATGTATTGGTCACACACACACATACATGCACACACACACAGACACATACACACAGACGCAGACACACAGGTAAACAGACACACACACACACACACACACACACACACACAGACACACACATGAGTGAGTGAGTGGTCATATAAGGTCGTGTGTACACCAGGTCATTGAGTGCACTTGACCTGCATCCTTTTCATGTTGTCGGATCATGTTTAGACATGTTGGGGTATGACGTCACTTTCGATGTGAATTGAAGGAAAGGAGATGGTACTGACCTGTTTGTGGGGTTCGTTTGACTGTGCTAAAAATAGGTCACCAGCTAGCGTGCTATAAAACGGAAGCGGCCTGGTCGTTTCGTCAGACACTCTGTCAACCACCAAGATGTTCACTTGTACTACGTGCTCGAAAGCATTCACTCGTCTGCACGACTTGCGCCGCCATGAGGCTACCAAGCACGAAGGAACCGCCCGGCATAGCTGTACGATATGTACACTGTCGTTTCAGCGCCCAGATCATTTACAGCGCCACACACGTGCACGCCATGAAGTACCCAAGCGTCCATGCGAAGAATGTGGTCGGATTTTCAAACTGACCAGTCAGTTGCTGCGACACCAACGCACACGACACCCTGTTCTGCAGCCACGTCTGCAGGTAGAAGAGTCCGTAGGCACCAGTATCGAGAAAGCGGGAACTCCCACCCATCGCACGAGGGTTGAAGATGATGATGTCGCCCTACTTCAACAGTCAAATTCCGACGACAAGACATTGGGCCAGATTTTGCACGACGAGGAGAGCAAAGCACACTTCGTGGACGAACCCATACATGTTCCTAGCGATCTGTTACACGAACACCATCCAGTGAGTGACATCTATCGGCGCCATTGGCACATGATCCGGCACTTTCTACCGTCATCGCCCCATTCAAGATATCTACAATTTCCGACTGACCAACCTCACCCGCCTACGCAGCTACGTAAAAGCCATCTTCAACGATCAAACTACGGCCTTCGAGTTGAATCTGTCGTTTGGTTATGTGCTGCAGCATAAGGACACAGACCAAGCAGCCCGATATTTTTACCCGAGCAGTAACATCCGGGTATTTGACCAACCGTTTACCATCATTAACCGGGCGTCGCTAGAGACGATGCTGAAGAACCTGGCCACCGTGGATCCCTTGGAATGGGCCCAACAACAACGCCCCAACACCAAGTGGATAGTGGAGAGGGTAACCAATGTTACGTTTTTCGTTACCAAGCTGACCGACCACCCCCATCGGCTGAATGCGTCACTCATGCACTGATGAATACCATAACATGCCGTACATACTCTATATGTCTACATGTTGATCGTTGACGTTACGGAGATGACCGAAGAGACACGGAGGTTACCGAAGATGTCACGGCTCGGCCCTCGACTTGGGGATAGTTGAACTGAGTGTGCTAAAAATAGATCACCAGCTAGCGTTCTATAAAAGGGAAGCGGCCTGGCTGTTTCATCAGACACTCTGTCAACCACCAAGATGTTCACTTGCACAACTTGCCAGAAGCAGTTTGCTCGAATAGAAAGTTTACGACGTCACGAGGCCTCCTCCCACAACGATGCACGGTATACTTGTATAATCTGTGTACGATCATTCAATCGGGAGGATAATTTACTGCGCCATGAGAAGGCACTCCACGAGGGTGTGACGGTACAATGTAACGATTGTGGTCGACTCTTCAAACGACCCATTCGGTTAAGACAGCACCAACGTTTGATTCATGCCCCTTCTCCACGATTCGGGCGGCAACATTCTACTAAAGAGGAGCCGCGGAAGGTCAGAGCCAGAGAAGATGAACCCGGGGAGACGAACGCCACTGGTGATGCGATGACGAAGAGCCCGCCTATACCCACGGTCCAGGAGGGCCTGGATATCCAGCCGGACCCCAGCGTTACGGTTTCGAGTCATACGCCTGACGACATCGAACATTTTTCGGAAGATGCAGTGGATGCCCCTAGCGATCTGCTACAGGACGACCATCCAGTGAGTGACATCTATCGGCGCCATTGGACCATGATATGGCACTGTTTCCACCGTCATCGCCCTATTCAAGATATCTACAATTTTCGACTGACCGACCTCGCCCGTCTACGCAGCTACGTGGAAGCCATCTTCAATGACCAAGCAACGTCCTTCAAATTAAATCTGGCGTTTGGTTATGTGCTGCAGCATAAGGAGACAGATCAAGTCCGATACTTTTACCCGAGCAGTAACATCCGGGTATTTGACCAACCGTTTACCATCATTAACCGGGCGTCGCTAGAGACGATGCTGGAGAACCTGGCCACCGTGGATCCCTTGGAATGGGCCCAACAACAACGCCCCAACACCAAATGGATAGTGGAGAGGGTCACCAATGTTACGTTCTTCGTGGTTAAACTGACCACCACCCCCATCGGATGAAAGTATTCACCCATGCACTGATAGATTCTCAGAATGCGCAAACAACTATCTGAGGATATGTTGCCTCAACGGTATCCTGGCCTGCCCGACGGTGATTAGAATAAACGGTTCAGAGCGAACATGGCCGAAGATGGAACTTTCTGAAATGGAGACTTCTGATTGGACAAGAATACATCTAACGGACAGGAACGAATATAAAACATGCAAATGGTGGCCTCAAGAATCTTCTTGAATTGTAAATATACCCAACGCGGCTCCCCCAGCGTGGGTATGATGTAACATTGGGGAGAATAAACTATATGAAAAAAACTTCTTGTTGTTGTTGTTCTCTCATGTGTCATCCTTGTTGTTGTTGCTGTTGTTGTTCTCTCTCCGGTCTATATCATAGTGTTATGTTAGAGTGTTAAAGCGTAACGACGGGCGTCGAGGGCGTCACTGCATTTCGAAGAATTAGTGACAATTCCATGGAATATCAGAGCTTCTGAGCTATTTCACCAGGGCGTTGAAGCATTAAGAATGGCTTTGGTGGGCGTTGCTACAAGATGACACCTCACACGACGCATTCGCACCGCGGATGGTCCATCTCTACACCAAATAACATCCTTCACTGCTAAAAAATGCCCACTTTCGCTACTACTCGTGCTGATGACGTCACCAATGACGCCACAGATGCTGTGGATATCCCTCAACTCGGAATGTACACCCCGAGAGCTACAACATGACACCTCTCAGGACGCATTCGGACCAAGGATGGTTCCTCTCTACTCCGAATACCTTCCTTCACTGCCCCAAAATGTCCACTTTCGCTACTACTCCTACTGATGACGTCAACAATGACGTCACAGATGCTTCGGACATGCCTCAACTCGGAATGTACACCTCGAGAGCTACAAAATGACACCTCACACGACGCATTCGGACTAAGGATAGTCCCATCTCGACACCAAACTCACCCCCACGCACCCACAAAATGTCCACTTTCGCTACTACTCGTACCGATGACGTCACCGAATGACGTCACAGATGACGCGGACATCCCTTAAATCGGAATGTACACCCCGAGAACTACAAGATGACACCTTCCAGGACGCATTTGAACCGTGAATAGCCCATCTCGACCCCAAATACCTTCATGTACTGCCCGAAAATGGCCACTTTCGCTACTACTCGTACCGATGACGTCACCGATGACGTCACAGATGACGCGAACATCCCTCAAATCGGAATGTACACCCCGAGAACTACAAGATGACACCTTCCAGGACGCATTCGAACCGTGAATAGCCCCTCTCGACCCCAAATACCTTCATGTACTGCCCCAAAATGGCCACTTTACTTACTACTCGTACCGATGACGTCACCGATGACGTCACAGATGACGCGAACATCCCTCAAATCGGAATGTACACCCCGAGAACTACAAGATGACACCTTCCAGGACGCATTCGAACCGTGAATAGCCCATCTCGACCCCAAATACCTTCATGTACTGCCCCAAAATGGCCACTTTACTTACTACAACCAACTGCGCATGCGCAGATTGACGCGACTTGCATTCAAAAACACACCATTCTGACTCTACCCCACACAAGCTTCACTTTGACACCCTCCACGACCCATTCGAACCAAGGATGGTGCCTCTCTACCCCAAACACACACCCCTACATAGCACCCAAAATACCCCCTTTCGCTACTACTCGTACTGATGACGTCACTGATGATGTCACAGATGACGCGGACATCCCTTAAATCGGAATGTACACCCCGAGAACTACAAGATGACACCTTCCAGGACGCATTCGAACCGTGAATAGCCCATCTCGACCCCAAATACCTTCATGTACTGCCCGAAAATGGCCACTTTCGCTACTACTCGTACCGATGACGTCACAGATGACGCGAACATCCCTCAAATCGGAATGTACACCCCGAGAACTACAAGATGACACCTTCCAGGACGCATTCGAACCGTGAATAGCCCATCTCGACCCCAAATACCTTCATGTACTGCCCGTAAATGGCCACTTTCGCTACTACTCGTACCGCTAACGTCACCGATGACGTCACAGATGACGCGGACATCCCTTAAATCGGAATATACACACCGAGAGCTACAAGATGACACCTCACACGACGCATTTGAACCGTGAATAGCCCCTCTCGACCCCAAATACCTTCATATACTGCCCGAAAATGGCCACTTTCGCTACTACTCGTACCGATGACGTCACCGATAACGTCACAGATGACGCGAACATCCCTCAAATCGGAATGTACACCCCGAGAACTACAAGATGACACCTTCCAGGACGCATTCGAACCGTGAATAGCCCATCTCGACCCCAAATACCTTCATGTACTGCCCCAAAATGGCCACTTTACTTACTACTCGTACCGATGACGTCACCGATGACGTCACAGATGACGCGAACATCCCTCAAATCGGAATGTACACCCCGAGAACTACAAGATGACACCTTCCAGGACGCATTCGAACCGTGAATAGCCCCTCTCGACCCCAAATACCTTCATGTACTGCCCCAAAATGGCCACTTTACTTACTACACCATGACTGCAACGCAGATCAAAAAAACACACCATTCTGACTCTACCCCACACAAGCTTCACTTTGACACCTCACACGACCCATTCGAACCGTGATTAGCTCATCTCTAACCCAAACACACCCCTACATAGCACCCAAAATGCCTGTTTTCTATACTACGGCCAGACTGCGCATGCGCAGACTATTGAACACGGACGAACCATGAGTGTAGTCAAGTGCTCCTGCACGAGAGCTTCAAAATAAGACCTCACTCGACCCCATTGGACCATTAGGGACTCACCTAGACTCCAACATGTCCACCCCGTATGGGCCTATACACGCATAGCCATGCAGTATAGGCCTATGGGCCTACCCAGGCCTCGGTGACTTTTTTCAAAAATTTCACCAATTCGCTCCGCAACACTTCCTATCGTGTTCTAAATGACGAGACGAGTAAAACGAGACCCCACAATCCTACCGCAAATGTATAGAAGTACGTTTCCCAGGGGGACAAACATCGGTCCTATACCCCAGTATGGGAATATATATTTATATATATATGTCTATATGGGGCTATATCGTACTTTTTCAAAAATTTCACCGATTCGCACGGGGACACTTCCTATCATGTTCTAAATGACGAGACGAGTAAAACGAGACCCCACAACCCTACCGCAAATGTATAGAAGTACGTTTCCCAGGGGGACAAACATTGATCCTATACCCCAGTATGGGACTATATGAGGTTCGGTGACTTTTTTCAAAAATTTCACCGATTCGCACGGGGACACTTCTTATCATGTTCTAAATGACGAGACGAGTAAAACGAGACCCCACAACCCTACCGCAAATGTATAGAAGTAGGTTTCCCAGGATGGTCCTATACCCCCATACCCCATATAGGCATTTTCCCGTAATTTAGGATAAAGTCCGTATTCCGTATTTTTTCAGGAAAATTTTTACATACACCCACCCTGGAACTAGGGAGAGATAACTCTATTGATAGACAAGCCCCGTTAAGCCCGGCGACCTATATACCCCTCATACCCCATATAGGCATTTTCCCAGGTTTTTCGATAACGTCCGTGTTCCGTATTTTTTTTTTTTCAGGAAAAATTTTACATGCGCCCACCCAGCCAGCAAATACCCCTTCACCTAGGCTTCACTTTGATACCTCACTCGACCCCATTCGACCATTAGGGGCTCCCCTAGCTCCAAAACGGCTATTTCCATACCCTTCGGCCACCGCGCATGCGCACAATGCCGATATTTCAATCACACACCCACCCCATCAGATGCCCCCTCACCTAAGCTTCACATTGATACCTCACTCGACCCCATCGGTCCACTAGGGGCTTCCCTACATCTCAAAACGGCTATTTCCATACCCTTCGGCCACCGCGCATGCGCAGAAGGCCGCTATGTCAACCCCACACCCATCCCATTAGATGCCCCTTCACCTAAGCTTCACTTTGATACCTCACTCGACCCCATCGGACCATTTTATCTAGGGACTACTTTTTCTCCGCGGAAGCTTTTTCCCGAGACCGAATCACCGCCAAACATGACCGCATCACCGCGGAGGAATACATTTTTGACCTGGTCACGTGATATGCAAATTTGGAACTCTCCTGTACTGGAGGTAGCTTTTTGGTCTTTCTGCCGGAACTATACTGCACTTGACCTCTGTGACCTTGAAATGAGGTCGAAATGAGGTCAATATGCGCTGTAATAGCCTTTCCTTACTACTCGCGCGGCGTAAGTTTGGTGCTTCAGTGAGGAAGGGAAAAAGCATTTATTTATCAGAAATGCAGTTTAATGTTGTTTAATTCAGAATTGGAGGAAATAACAAGCTCTACATTTATCTGTAAACATTGTAGCAGCTATGTTGCACCCGATAGAACCCTTTATGAGAATACTGTAACACGAATATATCCCGATTTCTAATCTGAGTTAAGCTCATTTGATGGGTTGGAGCGATATGAAGATCTAACAGACAATAATGGGATGTGGTAATACAATGAGGATTTAGTACCGGTAATGTGCTACTTTAATTTTCTCCGCTTGAAATCTACTGGAAAACATTCACTTTCGCACCTATCAGAGAACTCCGTGGGGGTCATGCGCTGAGGTTCAAAGGACTAACCTCTCTGAATAAGTTGAAAAAAATATATTAGTAAGAAAGTGTTGCTTTGTGTGCCGGTACTTTACATATAGCTATGTACAAGGTGTAGGAAAGATGTCAGGCATGAATACCGAGTTGTACAGCCCTTTCCGGAAAGTGTCTGATCTCCCCCTGGATAACTGCCGCTCTTTAAGGTTAGAGGTATGAAAGCTGCTTCCAGGAAGTAGTTGCCTCGGTTTCACATTTAACAAAGGCACCCACGATTATTCTGAGTACTATATTAATAAACTATCTCAGAATATTTGTTTGAAAAACTTTACTATTGATATATTCTACATGAACTGATAGAACCAGTGTAGATGTACATTAGAAAGATAATTTTCTAGAAAAATAGAATATTTAATTAATAAACTAATTGTGAGGGCATTTTGTACAACCACGGAAGCTCTCTGCACCACCACGCCTCTAGTAGAGCAAGGGAGATAAAATCCTTTCTGAATTGGGCCATAATGGTACCTGTATCTAGTGTATTCCATAGACTGATCTGAAGGGAGGAACGTTTCAGTAGGGTGACGTTGTCTGTCATTGGGTTGAAAGGTATAAGCGCTCAAAGCAATATTACAAAATAAGTACTGTCTTGTGCACTTGATACATGTATGTCTTTGTGAACATGCCTGCAATATTGAAAGCAATTCTAAAGTCTGAGCATTTTAATTAGTCGTCTACTTTGGTGCTTGTCAAAAATTAATAGTTAACTCTGCATAACTTTTCGTTTTTGTAGCGTGTAGAACAAACTGCACTCTACAAAATGGGTACCATTTCTCCGTGATATCGATAATATATCACGCTTGAAATAACTTTATAAAACTCCAATACAGTTGTTTCATGCTCCGAGCCTCAATTACATAGGGAGATATAATGCATTCATGCGCATTGGCATAAAGGTCATTGATTAGGAGTTAATGACTGCCTTAGTGAATATTATCGTGTAATAATTTTTCGATGTTTAGTTTTAGACCGTCAATCAAAAAACCGAGCGGCGAAGCCGCTAGGTTTTTTGATTTTTCGCCGCTCGGTTTTT
The DNA here is from genome assembly GCA_036873755.1 of Hanleya hanleyi. NCBI lineage: Eukaryota > Metazoa > Mollusca > Polyplacophora > Lepidopleurida > Hanleyidae > Hanleya > Hanleya hanleyi. Next base: position 12,444 of record JAVTVY010018634.1, read on the forward strand.
TGATGAGGTCTAAAACTAAACATCGAAAAATTATTACACCATAATATTCACTAAGAAGGTCATTAACTCCATTCTAACATGCACAATGATAACTATTTCCTCATTTCATAAGCGAAATGGCAAATTTTCTGCAAATTTATCCCGTTTTGATGCAAGATTTTCGCGCGTGCTGTCCGTTCACGAGCTGCAGCTGTGTAAACTCCGCCCACTGCGCAGTGAATGAACCAATCGTTGCTCAGCTTTGTAGCACTGCGTCACAAGAATGAGACGTCACCAGTTCGGCACGTGAATGAAACAGATCACAACAAACAAATGAAGATTATCGTGTGATAATCTCTGTATGTTTCGAGGTCTGGACCAATCAGCGCACGGCTATCACGCGGAGCATGTAAGAATGACGTATAATGCAATAGCAGGCGGTCCGTGGGAGTGTCGCTTATATTCCATGCCCAGTGAAATTGTCGAACGATAAACTACACACACCTCTATGACCGTACATGGCATTGTTCACCGAACATGAATACATTATGACGTTTCCCTGTGTTATTAAGCCCCGGCACATGAAACAAATGTACTGTTTTATATAGAGAGAATTAGCGAGATATATTATCGATATCACGGAGTAATGGTGGTCATTTTGCAGAGGTCAGTTTGTTCTACTCGATGAACAAACTAATGCAGAATAAACTACTGGTTTTTGACAAGCTCCAAAGTAGACGACTAAGTAAATTGAACCGACTTTAGTACATCGAGTCTTTGATACAGTATTCTAGATTGAGTCGATATACTCATGGTGTACGTATTGGATAATAGATTCATCAAATATTTGCTGATATCATCAAATCATTTGCTGATATCATCAAATGTTTACTGATATCATCAAATATATGATATCAGCAAATATTTGATGATATCATTTAATTATTTTATGATATCACTAAAGGATTTGTTGATATCAATACAGTATTTGCTGATATCAGCAAATACGCTTTATTTGTTGATATCAGCGAATGATTTGTTCATATCATCAAATCGTTTGATGATATCAGCAAATGATTTGCTGCTATCATCGAATGATTTGATGATATCATCAAATAATTTATAGTTGATGATATCATTAAACATGGCGAAATATCAAAGTAGGAACCATAACATGGAAGGCTCCCTGTTCAGAACGATAATAATCCTCCTCACAGCGCATGTTTCACAGGCTCGCTCCCCTATTCCCATGTACTCGATAGCGGAGGTTGACCTTTACGTCCTGGCCATGACGCATTGTGGCGGGCCCACTCCGCGTATGAGGTTTTGTGTACATCCGACTGGACCCCCCCACCCCACCCCCGAAAGGTCAACACAGATATAACACAGAATTGAAAAGTGATCGGAACGTTCGACAAATGGCTCTTGAGTTTAGAGGGACATGCTCAGATAGATACCCTCACACAACTCTTTCAACCTGTGACGGCTTTAGGGTTTCTGATTACACAAATATCCAAGCTTGGCTAGTTCTATCTTAACCGTAAGAGCTTTGTCCCGTTACGGGTCGGTGAAGGGTCAAAAAGATTTATGCATTGTTGTTTGTGTGGGTATGCCTTATCTCCTGCCTGAAATCCAACCAGTGATAGTACGACTATCGCATGTATCGGTTTTTCGCTTTATATGTACACACCATGCTCCATGCTGACCGGCTTTCCCGAAATCGTTACAATTCCCCTTCCGTATCACCACCTTTATATGTACACACCATGCTCCATGCTGGCCGGCTTTCCCGAAATCGTTACAATTCCCCTTCCGTATCACCACCTTTATATGTACACACCATGCTCCATGCTGGCCGGCTTTCCCGAAATCGTTACAATTCCCCTTCCGTATCACCACCTTTATATGTACACACCATGCTCCATGCTGGCCGGCTTTCCCGAAATCGTTACAATTCCCCTTCCGTATCACCACCTTTATATGTACACACCATGCTCCATGCTGGCCGGCTTTCCCGAAATCGTTACAATTCCCCTTCCGTATCACCACCTTTATATGTACACACCATGCTCCATGCTGGCCGGCTTTCCCGAAATCGTTACAATTCCCCTTCCGTATCACCACCTTTATATGTACACACCATGCTCCATGCTGGCCGGCTTTCCCGAAATCGTTACAATTCCCCTTCCGTATCACCACCTTTATATGTACACACCATGCTCCATGCTGGCCGGCTTTCCCGAAATCGTTACAATTCCCCTTCCGTATCACCACCTTTATATGTACACACCATGCTCCATGCTGGCCGGCTTTCCCGAAATCGTTACAATTCCCCTTCCGTATCACCACCTTTATATGTACACACCATGCTCCATGCTGGCCGGCTTTCCCGAAATCGTTACAATTCCCCTTCCGTATCACCACCTTTATATGTACACACCATGCTCCATGCTGGCCGGCTTTCCCGAAATCGTTACAATTCCCCTTCCGTATCACCACCTTTATATGTGTGCCACACCATGCCCATGCTGGCCGGCTTTCCCGAAATCGTTGCGCAATTCCCCTTCCGTATCACCACCTTTATATGTACACACCATGCTCCATGCTGGCCGGCTTTCCCGAAATCGTTACAATTCCCCTTCCGTATCACCACCTTTATATGTACACACCATGCTCCATGCTGGCCGGCTTTCCCGAAATCGTTACAATTCCCCTTCCGTATCACCACCTTTATATGTACACACCATGCTCCATGCTGGCCGGCTTTCCCGAAATCGTTACAATTCCCCTTCCGTATCACCACCTTTATATGTACACACCATGCTCCATGCTGGCCGGCTTTCCCGAAATCGTTACAATTCCCCTTCCGTATCACCACCTTTATATGTACACACCATGCTCCATGCTGGCCGGCTTTCCCGAAATCGTTACAATTCCCCTTCCGTATCACCACCTTTATATGTACACACCATGCTCCATGCTGGCCGGCTTTCCCGAAATCGTTACAATTCCCCTTCCGTATCACCACCTTTATATGTACACAAATGCTGATCAATTGGATATGTGTATACATGTCAATAACTCACGATGGGAAAAGTGTATCTCCCCTACTGTATATTTATTCCCATGCTCTTGAACTGATGATTGTGTTATATTAGTATAGTTTGACTTATGATAGATACTGGTGTTTTGATAGCCGCATATTCCCTTTATCATCCAAGCCACTGTAGTTGTGTTTTGTTGATTTATTGTTATTGTCTGATTCATTAAGTAGTAAATGTGATTTCTCGGTAGAGGACTTTACCAGTTGGTATTAGTTAATTTATCAAACATGACGAGAAGGGAGCAGGCATTAACATTAGGCTTAAGCTTATTTTCACCTTCCGACATATTTAATGATATCATCAAATGATTTGATGATATCAGAAAATCAGTCGATTTGCTGATATCTGCAAATGATTTGTTGATATCAGCAAATCATTTGATGTTATCAGCAAATCATTTAATGGTATCATCAACACATTTGAATATATCAGCAAGTATTTAAGGATGCAGCAATTTCCGAATACAAAATAAAACGGCTTGCCATACGATCATAGCAGGAGTTACGATACAGCACGAAAATACATTTATAAAGGGCAGCCTAAATTGTTAAATCCTCCCTAAAACCTGAGGTATCTCTATCCTAGATACCCCTGGTACACTTGGGCTCTGTATCGTGTTTAACAAACACAGCTGTAAAGCAACATCCTGCATATATTGACCAAACAGATCACTTGTTTACCGCTACCATGGCGATCGTGACAAGAGATCTGAAGACACCATAGCTTGTGGGATAACCGGTGGCAGATGAACACACACATTTCCAACATGCAACCATGAACAGTAATAAATATAAAGGAAAGATAGTTTAAAACAAAATATATTTGAAGAAAACGTATTCGGTGAAATAACGCACGGATTTCTTTAAAATTCACTGAGAACTCCATTAATATTTTATTGTTATCCATGCTTTGTTTGAATATTTTAGATTCGGTATCAGCGAATAGTTTAGCACAGAAAGTAAAACCTTAACGGGTTTTGCCATCAGCGAAGGTTTTCCAGGTGATCACGTGACTGAAATGGCTACTGAAAGTAGGTGAAATGTGGTCTGCTATTCAAGATGGTCAGGGTTTCACTTTTGGCTCAAAAATAAACCCTGGCATTGTGAAGCTGGGATTGTAAGTGTGCTTTACGCAACGTATCTACATGTGTCTACATCCTTTTTTGAGGCAACGAAGAAGACTCTTAATGGGGTTACACAGCATTCGCTACTGCTCGGCCTGTTCCATCGAAGTCATAGTACCTCGCACATTAATGATGTAAGGATTGTACAGCTCTCAGCTGTAAATCGTGATCCCCCTTACTGTCCAGAAGTGTCACACTTCATGTGAAGTGTGCCTAGAAGTGCCTCTGAAGAGTACACTTGAAAGGCACTTCAACGACAGAGAAAAATATTGGCACACTTCAAAGGTACTTCATTAGAAAAAGGCAGTAGTCAAGGGACTCCTCAAAGACACTTCATGGACTTTGTCAATTTCATAACAAAAAATGAGGGACTTCAGAGACACTTCTGAGACTTTGTTTTTGTTCGGCATAATCCAAGGTACTCCTCAAAGACACTTCTTGGACTTTGTCAGTTCTTCAGCAAAACTTAGGGGACTTCAGAGACACTTCTGAGACTTTGTTTTTGTTCTGCATAATCTAAGGTACTCCTCAAAGACACTTCTTGGACTTTGTCAGTTATATAGCATAACTTGGGGGACTTCCCCTTGCAAAAAATATCTTCTAGCATCCTATAAGATTTTGAAAAATCCTAAAGATTCTAAAAAATCATATGAGCTTCTAAAATATAAGAGTCTGAAAAATCCTATAAGATTCTGAAAAAATCCTATTATAGTAGATTCTGAAAAATCCTATAAGATTCAATCCAATAGGATTTCTAGATTATTGGAATTTTCCCACAAACTGTTACAGTAACATAACATTATAAATTAGAACTACATGTTTACAAGTTTCAGTTATATTAATTAGCTCTGGGAATAACCCAGCTTAAAGTTGGCTGATTTGATTTCACTCAGTGACATCAAATCTCATTTCAATGAAACCACCAAACATCAGATTTGTACTTCACATTTCAAAATAGCTACAACTGTGTAAATATTCACATGTGGTTATACTGACATATTACTCAGAACTGTGAACATATTTTTTGATATTTTAAAGTGATCAGTACTATGGGTGTCTATTTGAATAGAATAAAGACATTAATAACACCAGTCTCTCACATATTAGATAAGAAATCTTGTTGAATTCAGACTTTATAGTCATTCCAAATCCATGATTTTATAGTAAAATTGGACAAAATGGGAAAATATTTTTAGAAGAATCAGTTCTAACATAATGTCAGCAACAAAAAAATACCCATTATTAAGAATACTTTATATTATCCTCTTCCTCATTATCACTAAATATAATATATATAATTTCTGTTTCTAATAGTCTTTATATTCTGAACTGTCTTTGCCAAAATGAGTGGAGTTATCTGCCCTTGAAAATTTAATTGAACACTGGGGGCGCCACCAGACGATAACAATCAAAATGGCTGACCTCTCCAACTGCAGAAATCAGATGGATTTATTCCTGTTAAGCTAGAACTATGGAGGTTTGAAGAACTGTATTGCAGATGGTGATGATAGCAGCTAGTGATATGGTAAGTAACTTATAAATATAACTAAAAAATTTCTGTTTTTCATAACTTAATAAGCAAAGAACTGAGCTGAACAATGATGTAGACCTGAGAGTGTCAACTATTTATTTTATCAACAAGTTTCCCTTGACATATTAAAAAAATGATATTGGCCTCAATAAATATTTTGCTATATGGACTGCAGGTTATTATAATGTACTCCACCTTATAATTGCAGTCAAATTTAATGGGTCATGTAACATGGCGAAATATCCATATCTCTGTCCCAATATCACTTTCAGATCTATCCAGGTTGATCAAGGCAGTGTGGATTAAATGCCATTGTTATGATTGTGTGAATTGTCAGCTTGGAAACACCAGGCTTGGGGACCTCATATGAAGATTGGCATGCACCCCTGGAGAAAATCCCCTGAGAGTGAGATATTTTTATCACAAAACTGCTTGTATACTTCCTGTCAAAACAGGTGGATTTAACTGGTTGGGGGGATGGTAGCTCTAAATAAATTATCTTGTTGTTTTGATTTTTTATTGATTCATAAATTGTATTGATTTTTTTCCTTGCAGAATGTAGAATATTCCCATACCAGATTTTTGACAAAATGGTAAAGAAATAAGTTTTAGAATATATTGATAATAAAATGTTAGCATTACCTGTTTTAGCTGTAGTCAGAAAAAGTATAATCAATTATGATTAGACTTAATTTTTATCATTATAACAGGCTATATTTTCCTTGTCTATTGATTGCACTGCTCATATACCAAAGCTAAAGATCTTCACACTTCAATTGTACATTTTTACCCACATCTTGAGAAATGAGAACATTTCATTTCATACATTTATTTCATTTTAAAAATTTAAGAATACAATTTGTAGTTAATAAGCATTTATTTGTTATTTGAAGTCTTGCATGAAGATGTAGTTGAACCAGGAATTAAAAAAAGACAAATTATCAAAATCCACATGATTGTTTCTAATGGCTTCTTTGTCAATACTTTCATAATTCCAGAATACAGCTGCAACAAGGAACTCGGCTCACTTCAAGCAGCCACTCGACTGATGGGGAAATTTAATGAGCACACCTACATGTAGGTATGGTTGATTTCTTCATAGTGTATATTGGCTAGAACATCACACAAACTGTTTATCTCCATTGTTGTATATCATGGAGTACTAAAGAAAGGATAATAGACATCTTCATCAATCTTTTGTAAATCGTAGGGATGTGTTCCATTCTTTACCCTTTATGGTAATCAACCTATTCAATCATCCTGAGTGTATTAAAAAAAACAAAAAAAAACTGGATTGCATGTCATATGGAACCATATATACAACTGATCAGGTTTTAATTATATGCATGTATTTATCGCCACAGGCCAAGAAGTTCACAATTCAGACTGGTGGGTTTCAGCGTTGGGTTACGTCCGAGTGGACTTCAGGGCAACTGAAGTAAACTATCCTTCGAAAGATCTGCTGCTTCAAGTTCAAGTTGGAAAAGAACACGGTCACCCTTGAATAATAATACTGCAATAAATTCTTATACCAAAGACTGCATGTAAATGCATACAAAAAAAAGAACTGCTGTATTTTGTCTCAAGGATTTGTGCTAGCGGTTTATTGTAAATGTTTTATGATGTACTGTTCTGTCTCACTCTGTATTTTCTCTGAATAAAACTTTCTGTGCTCAAATATATATTTGTGTATTCTTTTCTGGGAAAGTAAATATCTCGTGGCTTTACATACCTTTTCATCACACGGATTTGCTATAATACTAATAAGGTACTTCAAGAGCACTTCAGAAGTGCATATGAAAGGTATCCTTCTGTAGAAGAGTGGATGAAGTGACTTGCCATATAAGGACATTGAAGTGCCTCAAATATTCTAATTAGGTACTTCAAGAGCACTTCAGAAGTGCCTATGAAGGTTACCCTTCTGTGGAAGTGTCTATGAAGTGCCTTTGCAGTACCTAATTAAAATATTTGAGGCGCACTTCTAAGTGACTTCATTGTGACTTCAATGCCCTTATATGGCATTGCTACAAAACAATACCCACACTGCAAGCACACTTCTGACTCTGAGCCTTGCACTTCAAGGTTGAAATATGGCCACACTTCAAAGTTACTTCAAAGTTACTTCAAAGACACTTCTGGACAGTAAGGGGCGCCACACGTGAGGAACATCACATGCTATAGGATGTCTTTCCGCTCACATAGTCCTCGTTGTATTTCTCTCTTACCAGGAGATAAAATATATATCCAATTAAAATGGATATTCCCTTGATTCTACCCGCGAAGGATCTCATTTAATTTGAGGTGTTCTCCTGGTTTTCTTCTCGAGCTGATCTTCGTGGTAACAGAAGTCATTTAGCTGACATGCGCTGTTCAGAGTTTCAGCGTGATACTGTGCTTTCAAGATGGATGCCAATATGGATTCCTAGCAGTGTGTAAAGAGATACTAATGTCCTACATTATCCGAGACCGTGTCCAGTGGGTGACACAGCGGACACGTTTAGGCAAATATAAAATGTCTCGTGCTCCCCATGGGTACAGAGAATCACCGTATGGTGAACATAACGAACGTTGTTTAAAACGCCCAGACCATTGTCGACAAAAAGTGAAAAGAAAGTAAATTAAAGTATGTAATATGTTTGATACAGATTGGTAGAGCATTTTACGCCTAGACCAGTTTTTGCATTCGGTTTCTATACAGTATATTGCGGGGGGGGGGAGGTTGTTACTGTGTTATTGTAGGGAGAATTACATGTATTCATCAGTCTGATTCAAATTAGACCTTAAATATCGCTGAGCTATTAGGTCTAAATATTGTGAAATGGGATGAACGTAAAACTGTGTTGACTGTACACTAAACAACTTCAAAATACAATGAGTACTTACCTTCACTTTGTATCTTATCACAAAGAACAATACATACCACATGAGGGTCTACAGCACAACCAACTTAATCCCTTGTTGCAACTGCACGTGACTCGGATCATCCGGCAAGTTATGAATGTACAGCCTATAATGTTAAGTTCTAAAATCCCCGTGCACACGTTAGGCTCATCTGGTTGTCTTCATGTTCCGGTCAGTGGGCTCAGGCAAACCGAACGGTTGAATACATCTCTGTTTTAATTTAGGGAACATATACGTCAACAGACGTTCTACTACCATTCAGTCATAAAATAATGTAAGGGATAATTAAATTAGAAGTAATGTCATATCAGTCGCTCCTATTTAACTAAGGTACAAAAAAAAAAGTTTTCTGATTTTCTTATATATTTTGTCAATCGACATAAACAACACGAGCGAAGGCCGAGGGCGAAAGAGAGCGTGAAAAAGTATCGTTACAGCTGTATGTTTACCAATTTATCTCATATACTGTTAAAGGAGTCGTGCGTGCATGTATATTGTATGATGTTCAAAATTGTGCCATGTGGCAGTAGTGAGTGACACTGGGGGGGGGGGGGGTATGTGTAGTGGATGCTAAAGGTGGAGGTATAGACGCTGTATATGAGGGTCGATGAAAACAAGGAATAATCCAGAACTTCCCCGCAGACAAATATGCACACAATTTGGTGAATGAATCGCCTGGCTTCGATTGCATACACATTTCTTCTAGCTGGCCGAAGGGATATGATGGGAATTTATCGACAAGAAATTGCAGCTAAAACTCCAAAAAGGGGCAGTGCGTCATGTAAGGATCTTCAGGCGGTGAACCCCGTGTGCAATACAGCTTGCCAGGTAGCTTTTCCAGGTTCAACAAAGGTTCCCTACATGTATTCGCCCATTGTGGTTTCCTTACATGACGAATAGGCTTCAAAAACTTCAGCCAACCTTTTGGTAATTCAGTCCCATTTTGTCATAATCTCCACACCAACACAGTACATTCGTTTTCTTTCCGTTCATTCACCAGCCATGAATATATAAATATGTGAATATAGATATTTGACATAATTGTATGCCTTTGATTGAATATTCAGACACGTTACCATGGTTACAATATTTGCTGGAGGATTATTTCATCCTGGATATCCAGAGTAGATAAATATGTTGTGGACTCGAAAAGTACCCGATCGATGGACGTTGCAGTGTCGGATGGTTAGATAACCTACCAATTTCACGCACGAGTGAATAAAAATATCAAACTTGTTTTCTTATATTTGAATGAAGCTTGCAAGTGTTTCGAAATTGGTGAGTGGAAATGTATTTATTCATTCTTTCAGAGTGTTTAGCAGTAAATCCAGTAGATGATCGACTCTTGTCGAACAGATTCAGTACATTAATTTGCTTAACAAATTTGTTTTCTTAAACTATTGCTTTGTGCAAGTCACATAGACCAATGATGGAGTTTTATTCGATGACTAAATTTCACTTACCAAACAAAACCTTTTTTTCCAGTTTATACCTGTTTTGGAATTGGTCTGTAAATTCAATAATAATTTATGTAGATAAGACAACTGACTGCTGCTCTTAATTTCATAGCCAGCACCTCTGTCATTTGATGGGCATGAGTATTCAGGAAGATGATGACATCCCCAGAGCCGTATTACATGGCCACGTCAAAAATCATAGTGACCTCGGGAAGGAAGTAAGTCAGCAGTTGACCAATCAGAATTGGTTACACGATTTTGTCAAAGATAACGGAAGATCGCCATGATAGCCATGTCATCAAATAGGCGAGAGTAAAATGCCGAAGGGCTTGTTTTATCACATAAAAACATAGATTTATTCAACCGTCCATTTTTCCTCAACCCAATGACCGGAACACGAAGACAACCAGATGAGCCTAACGTGTGCACGTGTATTTCAGAACTTAACATTATAGACACTACATTCATAACTCGACGGAAGATCTGAATCACGTGTAGTTGCAACAAGGGATTAAGTTGGTTGTGCTGTAGACCCTGATGAGGTATGTATTATTCTCTGTGATAAGATACAAAGTGAAGGTAAGTACTTACTGTGTTTTGAAGTTGTTTACTAATGTATAGTCAACACAGTTTTACGTTCATTCCACCTCACACTATTCAGACCAAATAGCTCAGAGACATTTATGTCTATTTTTAATCAGACTGATGAATACATGTAACTCTCCCTACAATAACACAGTAATATCTTCCCCGCAATATAATGAATAGAAACCGATTGCAAAAACTGGGCGTTTTAAACAACGTTCGTTATGTTCGCCATACGGTCATTCTCTGTACTCATGGAGAGCACGAGACATTTTAGATTTGCGTAAACGTGTGTCAGCTGTGTGTCACCCACTGGACACGGTCTCGGATAATGTAGGGCATTAGTATCTCGTCACGCACTGCTAGGAATCCATATTGGCATCCATCTTGAAAGCACGCTATCAAGCCGAAACTCTGAACAGCGCATGTCAGCTGAATGACTTCCATTGCCATGGAGATCAGCTCGAGTAAAAACCAGGAGAAACACCTCAAATTAGAAGAGATCCTTCGCGGGTAGAATCAAGGGAATATCCAATACAATTGAATATATATTTTATCTCTTGATAAGAGAGAAATGCAACGAGGAATATGTGAGCGGAAACACATTCTATAGTATGTGATGTGCCTCACGTGCGGCGGATCACGGTTTACAGCTGAGAGCTGTACAATCCTTATACCATTAAAGCGCGAGGTACTATGACTTCGACGGAATAGGCCGAGCAGTTTCGAATGCAGTGTCTCCCCATTAAGAATCTTCTTCGTTGCTTCAGAAAAGGATGTAGACACATGCAGATACGTTGCGTAAAGCTCACTTACAATCCCTCATAATATATCTCGCTTGAAATAACTTTGCAATTCTCTCTATATAAAACTACTCCAGTACAGTTGTTTCATGTACCGGGGCTCAATAACATAGAGACGTCATAATGTATTTGTGTTCACTAGCACAAAGGTGAACAATGCCGTGTACGGTAATAGAGGTGTGTGCACTTTATCATTCGGCAATTTCACTGGCCATGGAAAAATCCACACTCTCACGGACCGCCTGCTATTGCTGTTACGTCATCAATAACCGCTGCGCCAATGCACATGAATGCATTATGTCTCCCTGTGTAATTGAGGCCCGGAACACGAAACAATTGCATTGTAGTTTTATATGAAGAGAATTATAACATTATTTCAAGCGTGATATATTATCGATATCACGGAGAAATGTTTCCCATTTTGTCGAGTGCAGTTTGTTCTACACGCTGCAAAAAGGAAAAGCTGTGCGAGTGAACTATTAATAATTGATAAGCACCCAATAATTGATAAGCACCCAATAATTGATAAGCACCAAATAATTGATAAGCACCAAAGTAGACGACTACTTAAAATGGACAAACTTTAGAACTGTTTTCAATTTACCAGACCTGTTCACAAAGACATATCAAATGCACAAGTCATTACTTATATTAGCTCTATTGTTTGTAAGCTTGTTTTGAGCGCTTATACCTTTCAACCGCAACGACAGCCAATAATGTCACACTGCAGAAACGTTCCTCCCATCACATCAGTTCCATCACTACATATAAGTACCAGTATACAAGTCGTGCCTGACATCTTTCCTACACCTTGTACATAGCTATATGTAAAGTACCGGCACACAAAGCAACACTTTGTATTTAAAACATCAGCACATGCCCTCCCACGGACTTATCTGGTAGGGGCGAAGTGAATGTTTTCCGGTAGACTTCAAGTGGAGAAAATTAAAGTACCACGCTTCCGGTACTACTTCCTCATCGTATTATCACATCCCATTATTGTCTGATAGATTTTCATATCGCTCCAATCCATCACATGAGCTGAACGCAGATCAGAACATGTAGAAACCGGGATATATTCGTGCTACAGTATTCGCACAAAGGGTTCTATTTGGTGCAGCATATAGCGTCTGCGACGTTTACAGACAGAACTTCTCAAACAACATTAAAACTGCATTTTTGATAAATAAATGCATTTCCCTTCTTCACTGAAACACCAAACTTACGCCGCGCGTCTTTGTTCGAGAGAATTATCTCATCATGGTCATATTAGCCTATGGATTTCGGAGCAAAGAAGGCCGCCATCCGGATGTGCCCGAAAATTATTTGATTGAGGTTGTTCTAAATTTGTCGACGTATTTCAATGTTTTGATTATCACACATGGGGTTGAACATAAAAATTACGGAACGTAGTATGTTTCATGTTGGAGCGAGGAGCTTGCGGTGCTCCATGGAAGGTAACTCTAAACAGAGTGCTGATCAAATTCCCAGAACGTCATTCCAGTTTTTGGGGTAGTGAGGTGAGCCGCACTGAATCACGTTTCCACCTACTTCTTGGCCAATCGGATAAGGCCAAGTCACAATTCGCGTCCACCGCATGCTTATATCTGATTTCTCGGTCAGTTCTGGTCTGTTTTTTAATCGCAGGAAGTCGTCTGATCTCGCCGGTAAGTGTGCTTTCACATTATTCTATCGTTAAAAAACGATCATACGTGTGTATTTAAGATGTTAGAAGTTGAGAGTCAGGTGTATGTGAATGATCCTCCCCCTTAAAAGTTTTCATCTTTGGACACAGTTACATACGCCGTCTCAAAGGTTATCTATCACACAGCTCCTATAATCTACACCTAAACCCTACTCAATTTAATGTCTCATATCTGGGTATTGGTGGGGGAGGATTGACTCGATGCCGAGACATATTCATGCTAAAATTCGCTCGTCATCTTGGCCACCAGACATAATATTTTTACATTTTGGGAAGAGCGGCTTGTGTAATTCGTCAACAACACCCGCTAAACTGACTAGAGATTTAATTTCAGTGGCGAATTACTTATTGCTGGGTTGTGAAGTGAGGTTTGTTGTGATAGGGCAGCTCCTCCCGCGCATCAAATGTCCTGTTGAATTTAATCAGAAGGTTAAATAAACTAATTGCTTATTGGAGCAAGCATTGCACTCTGCAACCCGCGTGAAATTCTGGAAACACAGAGGATTCTGGAAGCCCCAAATTTCTTTTTTTTTCTGAAGATCGCGTCCATCTTAATAAATCACTAGCAAGTTAGCAGGAGGTGACCAGGGGAAGTGGTGGGCTCGAGTTGAAACCACAAAGACGAAAACGACTTTTTTCGATTAAAAACAGACCAGAACTGACTGAAAAATCAAATATGAACATGCGGTGGACGCGAATTGTGACGTGGCCTGACCCGATTGGTCAAGAAGTAGGTGGGGACGTCATTCAGTGCAGCTTACCTCATTACCCCAAAAACTGGAATGACGTTCTCGAACATTTGATCAGAAATCCGTTTAGAGTTTACCTCCCAGGGACCACCGCATGCAAGCTCCTCTCTCCAACATAAAACATATTACGTTCCATAATTTATATTTATGTAGGCAGACGCACCACAATGACATTTGTTCAGGCAGAGGCTTGGCTCGTTTGTTCCTTATAAACTTCAACAAGATATCAACTGTATGGAAATGTCATTTTAATAAAAATCACGTTTATTAATATAACGAAGAGAGGCGTATTAGTCCACCAGAAAGATTGCTTGTCAAAAATACATGAATTATAAGTCACGTTATCTCCCTCTTCTACGAAGTATGTATTTGATTATGCAATGATATAGCCTCCCGATGAATACTCTGAATGAACAAAGGTGAGGGGACAGAATAGTACAGGCCACACGCTAGCGTGCTAGCGCCCCCACCCCAAGTCTCGCAAATTAAGACCCTTCGCCTCAGTCCCCAGACTGACCTTGGTAGGTTTTTGTTTTTGCGCGATCATCTCTGAGTGCACTGGGTAAGATTAAAAAAGAGAAGTTAGATGACGTCGCAATAACATTCCCAGCTGAATATTGCAATGCCTCTTTCTCGAATAAGAAAAGAAACAAAAAGTGATCAGAACATATGATTTCGGAACGAGTAATAACAGCCCCTGACTGACTTACTACTTCGTGGCGAAATGAACGATCCGGATATAATGTTGTACCGCGTTAGATTTCCGCCTGCTCGTCGTTTGAATCGTTTGTTCCGGAACACCTGCGGCAAATAGACTCGTGGCGTGTCCGATTCGGAACGAGTGAGGTTGTATTAGGCGGGATTTAGACCTATGAATACAACGGCGGCTCTAAGTTGTGAAGAAAAGTAACCATTTGACACGGGGGAACCACCGCGGAATTGGAAGAGAGTCCCAGTGGATACCGGAGGTTGAAGCAGTGATAGATATGTACGTACAGCTCGAACTGGGCAGTAATTGATCTGATCGTGAGATGCTGCGATAGAAAGATGGACGGGTTTTTGGCTAGCATTATGTTTGAAACTGCGTATGGTCAGCTCCATGGCCTTTACCGAAGATTGATCGAAAGAGAAATGGATAGCTCGCAATTTTATAACGTTGTCAACATTGTGATTTGGGTACACTGTAATTTCGCCAACACGAAGAAGTGCATAAAAAGCGAGGAGAAACATAGCTTTAACGAGAGACCGGTGGACATCGTCGGCAATGATATGCGCGAGTGCGTCAACTAAATTGTACAGGATTTCTTTTGTAGTTGGCAGTCTTGGATCTTTTAGGCCATGGAGCTTGACCATACCATTGAGTAGTTTTTTTGGCAAGAAAGGATTGTGTTGGATCGACCTGGTTCGCTACCTTAAGTACATAGCTAATTGCAGATATGAACATGTGAGCGGTCGAGGGAGCATAACTGCGAAGATGTAGGTATGGAAGAAAACCAACTAATTGAGCCGTTGAAACGGGAAATAACTGTTCCGTGATTTGCCCAACTTGTAGAATGAAATCACGTTATACCTGCCAAGCTCGTCTATATGTCTTTTAAACCTCAGCGCATGCCCTCCCCTGGATTTCTCTGGTAGGGGCGAAAGTGAATGTTTCCCGGTAGATTTCAAGATGAGAAAATTAAAGTAGCACGCTGCCGGTATACTAAGTCCTCATCGTATTATCACATCCCATTATTTCTGATAGATCTTCATATCGGTCTAATCCATCAAATGAGCTGAACTCAGATTAGAAATCGGGATATATTCGTGCTACAGTATTCGCATAAAGGGTTCTATTCGGTGCAACATAGCGTCTGCAACGTTTACAGATAGAACTTCTCAAACAACATTAAAACTGCATTTTTGATAACTAAATGCATTTTCCCTCCCTCACTGAAGCACCAAACTTACACCGCGCGTCTTTGTGCGAGAGAATTATCTAATCAGGGTCATATTGGCCTATGGATTTCGGAGCAAAGAAGCGTCTTTGTATTACAAAGGAGAGCATCGTGGGTAAACTCAAAATGCTGATGACCCCGAATAATGTGTTATTGAGATTGTTTCAACATGTTCACCTTATCATTTTCTTCTTGATTAATAACACGAATAAAATAATAAAGTAGATTTGGATCCTGAAATTAATATCGTCAAACTTCCAGGACTAGTCAAAGTTCGCATTTTAGGTTTATTCTTGCATGACATATTTCCATTGCGATTCCTGTTTGGCTCCTCATAAATTCAGAGGATCAAAGCTTATTGGACATCTAGGAGAACCTTTCAGGCGTGAGCTTCATGGGAAGAAAACGTTCGAAAACACAGGGAGGTAATTCGATCTGAAATGTTTTCACTTACTTTTACTTGTATGATACACTGAACCATTTTAGTCCCCAAACAGAAAGTTAATAAGCTAAATCACACTCAGTACAAAAACTAACAGACTGGGACCCCCATCTCGCTCCGATATGTTGAGTCAATCGTGTCTAGGTTTGGGCAGTCAGGGGACACACATACATACTTGGAGTACCAAATCCTGAGAGAGAATATCTGGAAGATACCGATAGAGAAGGAATCTTCCAGATATTGTGTCTTAGGACCACGATCGATCACTTTTTCACGTCTTTAAGTGGTTTTATCAAATTTTGCAATTTATATATATTTTGTAGATTTGTTTTATTAATATGCAATCTTTATGCCATTTTACTTTGCATGAATTGAATTCTCTGTTTTTCCCACCTCATTCATATCGCTCCAAATTAAAAGGACATAGACGAATGACGATAGCCTATCCAATGTCGCATATTTATTTATTTACGCCTCCAAGGAGACATATAACGTTGACATACGAAATCCCGAAAAGAGATATGTGTGTCTTATACTTGGAGGCTTCTCTTGTAAAATTTCCAAGAAAATATTGATCTTTAAGGATATATGTTGACCTTTAAAATAAATGTGTTATGTGCAGTGGTGTATATTTGATGAACTGTCAGCAATCAGCAATGAATTCATAAATGTTATACCTGGCACGATTCTACATGGATCCCATCAACATCATCACAAGGACAAACCTGGGGCGTTTAAAGCGTGCTCCTAGCTAGCAGGATTCTATTTTATCAACAAACGCTAACTCAACAACAGAATAACGAATATTCTATCCCAGATAGATTTTCACAGTTGATGTTGTCCAAAGTGTCAGCTGATTGACATACGTTCACCTACATCGTTCGAGGTAAATCGGTTTGTTTTATCTGTATAGCTGTTTTAGAAGCAGATTTGACTATGACTAGATTCGTTTCTTTATTCGCTTCGCTCTGTTATTTATCTTTTGCATCTACCTCTTCTTCCTTTTCTTCTTCTTTTTCGTCCAGATGACAGGATGGAGACTACCTCACCTCATCACGTGACTCCCAGTTGGTTGTCCAAGCTGACATTCTGGTATGTACATTCCCAAGTTAGCAAATCACTGGAAATTAAAAGTTGAAAGTCAGCACATACATGTTCGGAGACAGGAAACAAGGGAATAAGGGGGAGTGGGGGGGGGGCTACAGGCACGCTGTGATAATAAATGTATTGCAAACTTAACCTTCATATTTATACTACAGAGAAAAATATTTAAAAAAAAAACATTGTTACGACACATGTCTCCTCACATCAGGTCAGCACAAATGGTGAGTGAGTGAATAGGGTTAAACGTCGCTTTCAACATTTTCTCGACTATATCACGGAGGGGAAGAGAAATTAGGGAGGGGAGGGGCGGGGTACCTACTTGTAACAAAGCAGATCTAATGGTGCAATTTTATAGTGCTCTCCCACTGAAATATCGTGTCGTAGGCAGAAATGACACCCCACTCAGTCATATTATACTGACACTGAGCGAACCAGTCCTTGTTCTATTCTTTTAATGCTGAGCGTAAGCAAGGAAGCAACAAGTTCCATTTTTCAAGTATTTTGTATGACCCGGCCTGGGATTCAACCCAGTACCTACCCTATGGTAAGCTGTTCCATCTCCTTACGAGCGACGAGGCACCAAAACCAACTAGAGTTCCTTGAGTTGCTGCTCTGACATGAAGCCTATGCTGGTTGTTTGTTTGTTTTTTTTTGTTTTTTTGTTTTTAGTCTCCCTCAAGCCCCCACGTGGCCTTGAGTGGGCACAGTATTTATGGGAAGGTGCTTGAAAATGAATATGGCAATAAGTATTCAAAACAAAGCTGCGCATCTAGAAATACTGGACTTAATTGCCGACAAGACCCCGCACCCTGATAGTCTGAGGGTAGAAAGGTTATATGAACAAGCTAATCAGGGGAGGAGGCCATTCTAAAAACACAAGTTTGATGAAATGCCGCCCAGTATTTCCCCAGATATCTTTCAGACAAGGCCCGTATATACATGCACAAGTAGACGGACGGACGGGCATTGGGCAAGGACGCACGCACGCCTGCACACTAAAACCTAAGCAGATGAGGAGGCCATTCCAATAAAGCTTCCATCCAAGTTTGCTAAAATTCCGTCCAGTAGATTCTCTATGGGGTCACGTCCAATCGATCGAGTAAAACCGGTAAATATCTCGTCTCGAAG
Organism: Hanleya hanleyi; assembly: GCA_036873755.1. Lineage (NCBI taxonomy): Eukaryota > Metazoa > Mollusca > Polyplacophora > Lepidopleurida > Hanleyidae > Hanleya > Hanleya hanleyi. Next base: position 30,992 of record JAVTVY010018634.1, read on the forward strand.
GGTCCCGGTTTATCTCTATCGATTGTTGTCCCGGTTTGCTCCCGATTTTCTCTCGAAGCGCAAGACCATCTCGATCCTCCTCGAAATAACTCGACATGCTTCGAGAGTGGAATCGAGATGCCATCAAAATGAAAGTTTGAAGCATTCGGAATGCTTGGTATATATATAAAACTACACAAAATGTAGAGTTAGAGCTAAACTGAATATTGCTCTGCTAAACCGGTTTCGTCCATTTTATGGACTTTTCAATAGTAATAATAAATTTATTCATATGTAAGGCTATATATACATATAGTTGCCTTGTAGTTGAACATGTTAAAACGCATTTTTATATAATAATTGGGCATTGGAGTCATACATATTTACAATATAATGCAGTAGACAAAAGGTAAAACAGCTTGATATAATCCGACAATGATATAGAGAACAAAACAGAACATTAGATGACATGTCCGTTGAGGCAGTATCATGATAAATACATGATTAATTTTTACAGACTGTCTGACATCTCCTTTTTCAGTCGATGCATGCATAAAAGAAATAATTAATTGTTTCAATTCTACAGTTCATATATCAATAAAGGTATTATTAGCAGTTTAATTCACATTTGAACTTCCGAATGAAGTACTGTTCCTTTGTCTGTCGCCTGACTGGATCATCGGATTTCATTTTATAAAACGGAAAAATACTAAATTTCGTTTCAAATTCCTGAAATTTCGGTTGGTATTCTGTTAAAAAAATCGATGTCATCTCTAACATATGATGGAACAAAATGAACGTAAGGTTTGAGAAGGATATAGAATTGTGCTCATTAACAGCATTGATAACCATATTTGATTTATGTATTTTTGGTAAGCCATATAGCTGACTAGTTTTTGACTCAAATTTTGTCGAAAATGCCTTCTCTTGTGCAGTTAGATTAACGCCATGCTGTGCTATTAAATGGTCAATTTTTGTTTAGTTGTTTTGTCGGCATTGTTGGATAAACTCTCATAACAACGTACCTCGTTTACTATTTCCAACATTTTCTCTTCATAGTATGAATTTTCCATAACTACAACAGCTGATCCCTTATCTGCTTCTTTTAAAATAATGTTTTTGTTATTTCGGAGCCTTTTCAATGAAAGTTTCTCGGCCTTATTCAAATTAGATCTGATATTTTGCCTGCTTTGTCTTCCGATGGGTTGGTGATTCAGAAAGTCAATGAAAGTATCTAAATCCACATCTATATATATACTCTATGACAGAGAGATTAATCTCGGCGAATACATATGTATTTAAATAAATTAGACTGAACATGAATCATTTAATATTATTTGTTATTCTGTCTAGAGATCTGTAGTCGCATACTTGCTCAGACAGCGCAATTTAAACGTTATGACTGGAAAGAAAGAAACATCGCTAATTGAAAATGTATAACCTGGCTCATTATTATTCACTTATTCTGAACCTGTTTTTTTAGAATTTGAAACACTTTATAAGATATGTCCAAGAACTGGGAATTCAAATAAATTATGCAAATCTAGGATAACATTGTATAGGTTCGTGTTCAAGTTGATCAGAATGGGATATCTTTATCGTCAAAGATTTCCTCGTATTCAGAAATAAAGAGATTAACAAGATCATAGAAGCGTCTGGTAATTCACTGAAAACCGAAGAATATAAATAAAAACGCTCGATCGAAGTTTTCGAACAAACAAAACGCGGTATTGTTTATAGTAAAATGTATGTAACCGTTGGTATAAAGTGTGATTGCCCTCTGAATTGGGCGGTAATTACTTTAATTATTTGGTTAATTTCCTATACACATGAAATAAGCGATCAGCAATAGAACGTTAGTATATTATCAATCTCCCGCCAACAGTGTATGCTGTTTCAGTGTTTTTTTCTTTCAAAGAAATTAACCGAAATAATTTCAAGCCGACGGGTTTTCACAGACCGACTGTGGCATGAATTATCAACACCTCTAGTTCCGATTGCCAGTATTTCCGCTAACGACGTCCAGGCAAGCTAATGTCAGGAATAAACGTTGTTGATATAATCTTCTTATTAGAACTATATCACGAAACAGTACTTTTCAAAAAATGGAATCTGCAATGAATACTACCAAATTATAAAACATATTACACACCAAGGTGATACACCGGTCAAGCTCTTGACATAGCTTTCATTTTTCGGTTGAAACGATTCATGTTTTCTCAAAACAGAACAATGATTTACGCATGCTTTCCATACCATTATTATTCAGATCATATCCAGTTGATGTGTCATCGAAGGATACTAGTCAGATAGACAATCAATTATCGAAATTCACTAAATTATATACTCATAATTTATATATAGATAAATGAAAGTTTTCATTCAATTGGATTCACGAAACTTCAGGACATAGACATATCGATTAACGATGAATAACATTGAAAACATCCTAAAAAAAGTGCGTTTTCTAAATTGTATGATGGCCGCGATGTACGTAGGCGTCGAGCCCCCCAAAAATATTTTACCAGCATAACACTCTAATCGCCTGAGAAGTTAAGAAAGGCCAAATTCACCCGCAACAAAACATCGACATATTGAAACCGGGACCCCCTTCGAGATTACCGATCAATTTCGTGACCATCTCGAAAACCGGGACGTTTCGATCGAGATAGAACGGGGAGCAAACCCGGAGATGTCGTCAGAGGTCCCGGTTCTGCCCTCCCGATTTCAGCCGAGAAATTTCTCGAACCATCTCGAAGGCATCGAGAAAGTGCCTAGATTAATTGGACGTGACCCCTATATATCCTGCAGACAAGAAAAGCGGACACACAGACAGAGAACAGCACAAACAGGCAACAGCACAAGCACTACGTAAATCTTTATCCATCATCAGGAAATTATAACGCAGGTCTGTGTAAAAACTTCTCTTTTTTATGTTCAGGTGGTCGAACGACTATTTCCGAAAAGGTTACCGAAAGGAGTTGAGCCGGGATGACATACCGGAAGTTCCACTGGAGTACAGCAGTAAACTACTGGCCGATAAACTGGAGAGGTACACCAGTACACCCTTCCATTATTACCGCAATAACATTAAACGGGCCTCACTGAACAACAATCCGGTTATGGCCTGGCTCGTGGGTCGTTTTAGCCTCATTTCACCCCATGTTCAAAGTAGTGATAACTGGCATAAATATCCTATATATGCATGACATTACCCGTCTTCTTTTGAAATTGTTCAATATTCTTACTTAATGACTCTTTTAGAAACTTTTGATAGGAAATAAGCCTTTTGTTATCAGCTAATATATTTCTCGTGTTATTTATGGAGACGGAGATTTCAGCCATCGACAAGGCCGCAGCTGGGATTGGACTTCAGTATTGTTGTTGCTTTAATGCAAGAAGGTCCGACTAACGTCTCTCGCAGTTTGTCTCTTCATCTGGATCGATACCTTTTATCATAGCAATCAATACCTAGTACGCACCGTGAGGATTTTGTCCCCTGGGGCTTCTGTCCTGGACTGGGGGAAAAACACGACCGTATTCTGCATGTTATCAGGTGCTGCGTTTCGTAGCATTGTAGCAAATACTAATGACACAATGGTCGCAATTGTCATTAGCAAGGTCTCCGTCAGGTCTCCGGCTAATCTCGTAATTGGCCCATAAGCAAGCGATTCTGCATGCAGAGTGAACCACTCGCCATTAGCTGGCTACTCTGCATGCAGTGTCGACCACTGATGACGCAATAACGACAGTTGTGTCAATAGTGGTTGCTACATAGCATGTGTTCAACTTCTCTTAATCCCGGGTTAGCGACCGTATGAACATGTAATGCACTATCCCCAATCACAGTAAAAAATAATTTTCTTGCAAATTTCTTGAAATTTCTTAGATTTTCTTGAATTTCTTAAATAAGAAAAATACATTATTCCCTCTGTGACACAATGTTTAGAAAGTTCCGAACAATAATTATTATGACGTTTTGGGGGATAGTTTCCGGCAGTTATTGAGCATTTCCAAAGTTTATAAATCTGTTTCAATTTTTGGCTTGCCAGTAAGATATGATTTTTTTCTCAAACGAGAAAAAATAAGAAAAACCTTCCAATTTCTTGAAATGGGAGACTGACAAGAATTATTATCTTAAATTTTCTCAAAATTTTAAGAAATTGTAAGAAAATAATTCTTGTCAGTCTCCCATTTCAAGAAATTGGAAGGTTTTTCTTATTTTTTCTCGTTTGAGAAAAAAATCATATCTTACTGACAAGACAAAAATTGAAACAGATTTATAAACTTTGGAAATGCCCAATAACTGCCAGAAACTATCCCCCAAAATGTCATAATAATTATTGTTCGGAACTTTCTGGACATTGTATCACAGAGGGAATAATGTATTTTTCTTATTTAAGAAATTCAAGAAAATCTAAGAAATTTCAAGAAATTTGCAAGAAAATAGGTGCTTATATGAACAGTCACAATCGAAGCAAGACTGAGATACATTGTATTGTGAAGAACCAATGGGAAATTCATTTGTCAGTGGTTAAAACAAACTGATAAATGAGGCACATTTGATGCTGATGATCTTCCGTTATCATTGACAACTGTTGACCGCTTGTCTCTTGCAAGAAACTAGCTTGTGGATATATATTTATACATTATGGCTCCTTGGTTTTCGTCCTAATAGTGTCTTCTGAATAAGGTCTTTAGATTATGAATTCGGTAATTGTCCATGGACACCGGTCGGGCACTGGAGATCGGACCTTACGCTTGTATTGTTTGTTTTCTTATTCAGATGCTGGGAGAAACAACTGAGTTCGTCTCGAATCAAGAACCCGAGCTTTGCTCGCTCATTAATTTCTACCTTTGCCAGGGAGATGGTATTTCCCCTTATTCTGTTTGCTATCCAGGTATATCTACACCCTACAGCTATGTTTCAAGTATCACAATGGCATATTTCCCAATAAATAATGCTGTGGACTATTTTAAGTTCCGCTATGAGTGAAATGCAGAAAATACTAAAGAAATCGTGTGTCTGCTGGCGTGAAAGCATGAACAACAACAGTCAGGTCTGATTTCCCCCCAATGAAGGTGTCAGATAAGAATCGTCAAAAGATGTTAAAGATTTCAGATTCACTTAATTTCTCACAACCCACTGTAGGCCAAAGCTCGAATAGACTAAGATACGTTTTCCGTTATAGTAATTTTGTTTGAGCGTAATAATCGAACAATATGCACGACAACTGGCAACACATAAACTGGCATAATGATCTCATATTCCGAAGATATCTTACAGGTAACATTCGAGTGGATATTTATTACAATAACAGAGCAGAAATTTTAAATAGTATATTTACCAATATTCACGAAATGGTATTTCAGTATGTTCTATCAATCCACTGGTCTATGTCAGACATGCTTCTCTTCCTCTAATTTCCCCCGCAAACCTAAATTAGTGTTTTTACACCAGCTATACTTTCCACTACACTGTATTAAACGCGGCATATAAAGTGGTGGAAAAAGATAACGACGTACTGACAAGAAGTCATATGACCCCACAGGATATTGTTCTGAGTGCAAATCTAAAACATCACAAGAACCAAAAATGACCCATGTGAAGTTTTGTATCTCAGCCACGCTTTTATTGTAAAGAAATGATATTTGGTATGGCGTATAGTGGCTGGTTATACGCCATATCAAATATCATTTCTTCATTATAATGCCAGTTGCGCACACTGCAACACAGAGAGAGAAGGTTGGCCGTCATAGCTCAGTCGGTATTGCATCGGTGTGTTGAGCCTGAGTCGTGAGTTTTAAATCCCGCTGACGACCAATTTATTCTTTCCCTCTCAAAAATCATTCGTGTTGCCTCACAGGCAAATGTGCTGACTGCATGTTTCTAAAAATATCACAAGAACCAAAACTAATCCTTGTGATGATTTGTATCCCAGTCACGTTTTTATTGAAGATGTTTATGTGGATGTTTCGAATGGCAATTACTGTCCTTATCGGTGTTAGACAAATATTTAAGAGCGATGATGTGATAGCCTTATTATCAAGTCATCTGATGGATAATGATAAACTAAGTGACCTTTATATAGAAGTCACGGCCCAAACGAGTGAGTATTATTAGAGTGCATGTTTTATTCGAAACATATATCTGTGAGGCCCGACGCCGACGAATGAATCACTTCTCCAGTCACAGAATTACGATCGCAATGATTTATACAGAGGTCAAGCCTCGGGGACGAAACGTCCACGAACAGAATCTCAACATATACATCCAACAATTGAACGCAACATAACAATAACTCATGTCCAAACAGTATAGAAACATCACATATAAATATCGATCCGTCAGTACTCTGACATGTTGACCTAACTTCACATATCGATCCGCCAGTACTCTGACCTGTTGACCTAACTTCACATATTGATCCGCCAGTACTCTGACCTGTTGACCTAACTTCACACGGTTTCATATAGTATTCTAGAGCTAAATTATCATAGTTATATTTCATTAGAGGATTATTACACGATTTAAAAGGATTATCCTTGAATTGATTGACTTTGATTCAATGTATTTTGGGATTCTTTTATCGTTACAGGATGGAGTAAAAATCGTGCAACCAATTCTGATTGGTCAACTGCTGACCTACTTTCTTCCCGAGACCACCATGAGTTTTAACGTGGCCATGTATTACGCCTCCGGCCTTGCCGTCTCTGGGGTTGTCATCATCTTCGTGAATACGCATGCCCATCAAATGGCAGAGGTGCTGGCTATGAAATTAAGAGCAGCAGTCAGTTGTCTTATCTACAGAAAGGTAAGTATAGGCATAAGGAATTACTAATTAATTTACAGACCATTTACTACTAATTCCAAACAGGTATAAAGTGGAAACAGAAAAATAGGTTTCGTTTGGTAAGTGAACGAAGTCATCGAATAAAACTCCATCATTGGTCAATAGCAACAGTTTAAGCAAACAAAATTGTTGAGCAAATTAATGTACTGAATCTGTTCGACAAGAGTCGATCATCTACTAGATTTACTGCTAAAACACTCTGGAGGAATGAATAAATACATTTCCACTCACCAATTTCGAAACACTTGCATGATTCATTCAAATATAAGAAAACAAGTTTGATATTTTTAATGACTTGTGTGTGTTTGTAGGTTATCCAACCATCCGACACTGCAAAGTCCATCGAGCGGGTACTTTTCGAGTCCACAACATATTTATCTACTCCAGATATACAGATGAAATAATCCCCCAGTAAACATTGTAACCATGGTAACGTGGCTGATAATTCAATCCCTCACAGGGTTAGCTAACAAGTCCATAATCCAAAATGACCGACACTCAATATTTCGCATTCGCACTTCTCTGATTAAATACGGACAGACATTGACTCTATGGATATCATTCATGGGATGTTTCTTTGTTTATAGAGTTGTTTGAATATCTCATTAATAATATCTATGTGAAATTTGGCAATACAATATATCAACAGCATATAGGTATTCCAATCGGAACTAATTGTGCATCCCTTTTGATTGACCTTTATCTGTACGTACTTCTGTGTTCCTGGGTTATTAACTTGTTTTTGCTGGAATACTTTTGTTTGGTCGTCGCTATATAGCTGAAATATTGCTGAACGCGACGTTAAACCTTAATTTCTCTCTCTCTCTCTCTCTCTCTCTCTCTCTCTCTTATGAATACGACTATATGCAGACGCTTTCAAATATAGATCGTTTCAAAGCCCGTTCCTTCTCATTCACGAAACGCGATATAGACGATCTACTTGCTCTGGATAATCGCTATATAAATAACGCAACGAAGGATATATAGTCACCTTCACTGGATTTGAAGGAAACTACAGATGGTCCTAACGGCACATCATATTTAGACCTATATCTCTACAAAATGTAGCGGGCTTTCTCTGTCGACAACGACAAAATTTCGACTTCGTAAACTATCCCTATCTAGACTGCATATGGCGTATACATATCTCACCTAGTAGCATTTACTAGATCCTGTGTTAAATGTGCCGATTTTAATCCACGTCACAAAACATTATTGCAGAAACTTGAAAAACAGGGCTGTATCATCAACAGTTTCCACTCGACGTTTCTAAAATTTGGCGATACATGTCTCATGCAGATAGCATATAGTAGCGTAGCGTGCATGATCTATGGCAGTACGTTTCGTACCTTGTGCCTGATTTCGCTTAACCCGGGGCTACGGGCCTTAGGAATCTGTGTATTTCAAGATCCTCATAGTATTCTTATGAACAGACACAATCAAAGCGTGACTGAGATACATCGTACTCTAGATAGCGACTTTACAAATAAAATCATATGGATTAGGAATACTGATCAGCGATACGGATTGAAACATCATGATGATTTGCTGGTATCATTGAAAACTGTTGACCGATTCTCTCTTGCAGGATATTAGCCTACGTTTATGTATACTATGATTTATTCTTTTAATTTGGTGATTATCTGACTTGGATATGGATATAGATATTCTTTATGGGACGACGGCTGAATATTGAATGACGGACTAGATGCTTGTATTCTGAATCTCATTTACCAGTACGCCCCCTGCAACTACAAGCACCTATCAGCTTTATTCCCCACGAGTTTGCCAAGCGAAATTTAAACCAAAGAGAGAGAAATGAACATTGACCTCGCTAAACAAAAAAATAAAATGATCTCGGTGTGGTTGATGTTAGCTGTCATAACAAAATTCAGGTTGCTCGGCTGTCGATAAGTAGACCTACTACGGAGATACCATCCACTATACTGACCCAGGTAAATCTGTCGAGATTTTGATTATTTGGTTTGCGCAGATGATATTTAGAAGAGCAACCAGTGATTATGAAAATTTCGGAATGATTGAAATAAGAGGTGAACGTTCGCAGACTATTCTTAGGAAATAGCTTCATTCTGTTGTCTGAATGGGTTAAATTTTAGAAGCCTCAGTAGTGTATAAAACACGGAAAAGGTCGCATTGGCCTCTTTGCATTTAAACTTGAGAGGTAACTCTTGATCCCCGTGAAGCTTCCGACAGGGGGCACCGCCAGCTCAAGGTTATAGATTGCATCAGCATTGGCTGTGTGCCAAGTTTTGACCGCTATAGTTCTGGCAACCTTTGACCTTGTATTTCTCCGCGATCATGCGGTCATGTCTGGTGGTGATGCGGTCTGCCTCCGATTGGGTCGTATGAGGTATCAATGTGAAGCATATGTGAGGGGGCATCCGACGGAATGGGTGTGGGGTTGGAATATCGTCATTCTGCGCATACGCAGTAGACAAAGGGTATGGAAATAGACGTTTTGGGATCTAGGGGAGCCCTAATGGGCCGATGGAGTCGTATAAGGTATCAATGTGAAGCATATGTGAGGGGGCATCCGCCTGGACTAGTGCCTCGGCCGTTGTCAACATTCTGCGCATGCGCAGACAGGGAATTGTGGGAAAAGGGTATGGAAATAGACGTTTTGGGATCTTGGTGGACCACTATTGGTCCTATGGAGTCGTATGAGGTATCAATGTGAAGCATATGTGAGGGGGCATCCGCCTGGACTAGTGCCTCGGCCGTTGTCAACATTCTGCGCATGGGCAGACAGGAAATTGTGGGAAAAGGCCATGGAAATAGACGTTTTGCGGTCGAGGTGGGCCCCTAGTCGTCCGATGGGGTCGAGTGAGGTATCGTTGTGAAGGATACGTGAGGGGGCATCCGCCTGTACTAGTATGATGTGGAACTGACGTCATTCTGCGCATGCGCAGTAGACAAAGTGTATGGAAATAGACGTTTTGGGATCTTGGTGGACCACTAATGATCCAATGGAGTTGAATGAGGTATCAATGTAAAGCAATCGTGAGGGAGCATCCGCCTGGACTAGTGTGTCGTCCGTGTTCGACATTCTGCGCATGCGCAGACAGGGAATTGTGGGAAAAGGGTATGGAAATAGACGTTTTGGGGTCGAGGTGAGCCCCTAGTGGGCCGATGGAGTCTTATGAGGTATCGTTGTGAAGCATTCGTAAAGGAGCATCCGCCTGGACAAGTGTCAAGCGCAGACAGGGAATTGTGGGAAAAGGGTATGGAAATAGTTGTTTTGGGGTATGGGTGGGCCACTAGTAGTCCTATCGAGTCGTATGAGGTATCAATGTGAAGGATACGTGAGGGGGCATCCGCCTGGACCAGTCTGTCGTTCGTTTTCAACAGTCTACGCATGCGCGGACAGGGAATTGTGGGAAAAGGGTATGGAAATAGACGTTTTGGGGTCTAGGTGAGTCCCTAGTGGGCCGATGGGGTCGAGTGAGGTATCGTTGTGAAGGATACGTGAGGGGGCATTCGCCTGGACTAGTGTGTCGACCGTTTTCGACATTCTGCGCATGCGCAGACAGGGAATTGTGGGAAAAGTGCATTGGAAGGAACGTTTTGGGGTCTAGGTGGGCCATTAATGGTCTGATGAGTCGAGTGAGGTATTAATGTGATGCATACGTGAGGGCGCATCCGCCTGGGTGGATGGTTGTTAGGAATATCGTCATTCTGCACATGCGCAGGCGGGCCGTATTATGGAAATAGACATTCTGAGGCCGATATGAACCAGTATTTGTCCGAATGTGTCTAGGGAAGTGTTATTTTGTAGCTCTCGGGGTGTAGATCACGACTTGAAGGGATATCCACGTCACCTGTGACGTCATTGGTGACGTCATCAGTGAGAGTAGTAGCGAAAGCGGGAGTTTCGGAGGTGCGATGGAGTGCATTTGGAATAGATAACGGCCTATTTTTCCATTCAACTACCTGGTAGAGTTACCTGTGAGTGTGAGTGTATGCGCACGTGTGAGTGAGTGAGTGAGTGAGTGAGTGAGTGAAGCGTGCACAACGCCCGTGAGGCGTCCCCAACGCCCGTCTTAACGCATGGACGCACTAACGACGGTGAGTGAGTGAGTGAGTGGGATCCAACTGGACTAATGTATGGTCCGTTTTCATCATTTTGCGCATGCGCAGTCTGGCCGTAGTATAGAAAGCTGGCATTTTGGGGATTCGTGGAGGTTTGTTGAGTGGTTGACCATCCCTGGTCAAATGGACCGTGTGGGGTATCAGTGTGAAGCTCTCGAATGGCTGTCACCTGTCAAGGCCCGTCGTTACACCTTAACGCCTGTCTCAACGACTTAACGCCCTATCTTTACGCCTTAACGCCCTAGCATAACGCCTTGACGCCATGATACAGACAGATGAGAGAACAACAACAACAACAAGGATGAGAGAACAACAACAGCAAGTTTTTTCATATAGTTTATTTTCCCCTCCATCATAACATACCCACGCTGGGGGAGCCGCTTTGGGTAGGTTTACAATTCAAGAAGTCTCTTGTCCAATCAGAGGCCACCATTTGGTCCTGTCATATTCGTTCTTGCCCGTTACATGTATTCTCGGCTGTCCAATCAGAAGTCGCCGTTTCAGAGAGTTTCATCTTTGCTCGGTGTGACCTAATATGATGCTTACTCATTCATTCATTCATCCGTCTGTACATATGTTACAACTCTCTCGTTCGAGATAATCGCGGCCATATTTTTCCGTACAAGAATAAAACGGCCTTTGGTGGCAAGCTCTCACTTCGCCCAGTGGCAAATCTCCTCTCTCCTCGTGCAAGAATCACACCCGGCCAAGTGTACACCTTCAAGGCAGGTCAGGCATCCCTGGCGATGGTAGCGGAGATCCCCGGGCTCTCCCCTGGTTGAACTGTAACCCACACTGAAGAAATCATCTATCAATTCCGTAGTTATGGGTGGGTATCTTTTGGTAACTCTTTTGGGGAGTCGAGCGGGAACCGGCACCTTTTCGTCAATATTCAACGATTGCTCTTCTGCCTTGGAATTGGCTGGCTTCTCCATTTGATCGGGTCTGGTACAGGTTGTGAGAATGTACATCTAACATGCGTGTTTCCGTATTTGTAGTTAGAGATGGGTAGGTTTAAAATTCAAGAAGACTCTTGTCCAATCAGAGGCCGCCATTTGCATGTCATACTCGTTCTTGTCCGTTAGATGTATTCTCGGCTGTCCAATCAGAAGTCGCCGTTTCAGAAAGTTCCATCCTTTGTTCTAGTCTTCGTCGGGCAAGCCTGGATATTCTTCTGGCAGCATGTCCTGAAACAGTTGTTTGCGCATTCTGATCGCATTTTCCAGGGCCTCGGCGGGTGGTAACTCCATATTCTCTTCCAATGACGCTTGGTCTTCATGATGGACCTGTGTGTGAGGTCGCCTTTCATTTCAAGCGGTAGTAAAGTATACTGTTCATAGATCGCCATGGCTGTTTTCCTGACGCAGGGCCGCATTTCGGTGTACGCCTGTTGTGAGTTATCCTGTCCGGCGTCCTCGATCGCTGCAGCGTGAGTATTGATAGCTGCTGTCACAATACGATCCCAGAAGGTAGGTTCTGTCTCACTTTCCTGGGATGTAGGCTGACTATCTGAGGTCAAGCTTTCCATATCAGTAGATAGACTGTCAGCAATCTTGGATTCGGTATCAGTTGATTCACTCTCATCAATCTCTGTATCAGCATCCGATTCAATGGAGTCTTCAATCCCATGTATATTTTCCTGGTGTCGCATCATATCGTAATGTCTGGTGAACGTTCGTTCCAATCAGAGCAAGTATAAGCCGTGTTGACGATTGGAAGTCGACTGTGTGTGTTTTAGCAATACACTTCCTTTTATAGACGCCCGTCAACACTTAGCTTAACGCTTCAGCGCCCTGGTGAATTAGCTCAAATGCTCTCATTTTTCTAGACACCAATACATCGAAATGCAATGACGCCCATCAACGCCCGTTGTTACGCTTTAACGCCCATCTCAACGCCTTAACGCCCGTCTCAACGCCATACCGTCCGTCTCAACGCCCGTCTCCATACATGTCTCAACGCGTTATGCAATGTCCATCATCACTGGGCGTTGATGTTGGAGGTTGAAGAAGATAATTTCCCGTCTCCAGCTGGGTCTCCATAAAGGTTTGAAATGCCTCATGCAGGATCAGCAGATTCTGGGTACGGGTAGTAGTGTTGGTATCCTCATTGGGTATTATCTGTTTCTTATGCAGCAGAAGACATACCCTTGTCACCCATTGGATGTCATCTGTGAGTGTGATAAGATGACAACGCATGCGTTGGTGCTGAACGGTGGATTCACCTTGTGCTGTATCAATAATTGTATCGACATTGTCTTGACGTAACGCTTCGGCTAGAATATCCTCGTTGTCGGGTTCAAACAAGTTGGACTCTGCAGTGCTCATGGTGAAATGAAGGGACTGGTGCCGTGTGGTTTATTGTCCTCCGCCACGAAGTGGTGGGAGGACTTGGAAATGCTAGCCGTCCGTCCTTCCATCCGTCCTTCCGTCCGTCCGTCCGTCCCAGATCTTGTGAACGCGATATCTTGAGAACAATTCGACCAATCGACTTCAAACTTGAGAAGGTGCTTCACATCAGTTGGACGGCCATTGGTATTGATTTTCAATGAGGTACGTAATCCAAGATGGCCGCCATCGACCATATTGGATTCTGTCCGTCCCACATCTTGTGAACGCGATATCTCGAGAACAATTCGACCAATCGACATCAAACTTGAGAAGGTGCTTCACATCAGTTGGACGGCCATTGGTATTGATTTTCACTGAGGTACGTAATCCAAGATGGCCGCCATCGACCATATTGGATTCTGTCCGTCCCATATCTTGTGAACGCGATATCTCGAGAACAATTCGACCAATCGACTTCAAACTTGAGAAGGTGCTTCACATCAGTTGGACGGCCATTGGTATTGATTTTCACTGAGGTACGTAATCCAAGATGGCCGCCATCGACCATGTTGAATTCTGTCCGTCCCACATCTTGTGAACGCGATATCTCGAGAACAATTCGACCAATCGACTTCAAACTTGAGAAGGTGCTTCACATCAGTTGGATGGCCATTGGTATTGATTTTCACTGAGGTACGTAATCCAAGATGGCTGCCATCGACCATATTGGATTCTGTCCGTCCCACATCTTGTGAACGCGATATCTCGAGAACAATTCGACCAATCGACTTCAAACTTGAGAAGGTGCTTCACATCAGTTAGACGGCCATTGGTATTGATTTTCACTGAGGTACGTAATCCAAGATGGCCGCCATCGACCATATTGGATTCTGTTCGTCCCACATCTTGTGAACGCGATATCTTGCGAACAATTCGACCAATCGACTTCAAACTTGAGAAGGTGCTTCACATCAGTTGGACGGCCATTGGTATTGATTTTCACTGAGGTACGTGATACAAGATGGCTGCCATCGACCATATTGGATTCTGTCCATCCCACATCTTGTGAACGCGATATCTCGAGAACAATTCGACCAATCAACTTCAAGCTTGGGGAGGTTCTTCACATCAGTCAGACGGCCATTGGTATTGGTTTTCACTGAGGTACATAATCCAAGATGGCCGCCATTGACCATATTGGATTCTGTTTGTCCCACATCTTGTGAACGCGATATCTTGCAAACAATTCGACCAATCGACTTCAAAGTTGAGAAGGTGCTTCACATCAGTTGGACGGCCATTGGTATTGATTTTCACTGAGGTACGTAATCCAAGATGGCTGCCATCGACCATATTGGATTCTGTCCGTCCCACATCTTGTGAACGCGATATCTCAAGAACAATTCGACCAATCGACTTCAAACTTGAGAAGGTGCTTCACATCAGTTGGACGGCCATTGGTATTGATTTTCACTTAGGTACGTAATCCAAGATGGCCGCCATCGACCATATTTTGGATTCTGTCCGTCCCACATCTTGTGAACACGATATCTGAAGAACAATTCGACCAATCGACTTCAAACTTGAGAAGGTGCTTCACATCAGTTAGACGGCCATTGGTATTGATTTTCACTGAGGTACGTAATCCAAGATGGCCGCCATCGACCATATTGGATTCTGTTCGTCCCACATCTTGTGAACGCGATATCTCGAGAACAATTCGACCAATCGACTTCAAACTTGAGAAGGTGCTTCACATCAGTTGGACGGCCATTGGTATTGATTTTCACTGAGGTACGTGATACAAGATGGCTGCCATCGACCATATTGGATTCTGTCCGTCCCACATCTTGTGAACGCGATATCTCGAGAACAATTCGACCAATCGACTTCAAACTTGAGAAGGTGCTTCACATCAGTTGGACGGCCATTGGTATTGATTTTCACTGAGGTACGTAATCCAAGATGGCCGCCATCGACCATATTGGATTCTGTTCGTCCCACATCTTGTGAACGCGATATCTTGCGAACAATTCGACCAATCGACTTCAAACTTGAGAAGGTGCTTCACATCAGTTGGACGGCCATTGGTATTGATTTTCACTGAGGTACGTGATACAAGATGGCTGCCATCGACCATATTGGATTCTGTCCATCCCACATCTTGTGAACGCGATATCTCGAGAACAATTCGACCAATCAACTTCAAGCTTGGGGAGGTTCTTCACATCAGTCAGACGGCCATTGGTATTGGTTTTCACTGAGGTACATAATCCAAGATGGCCGCCATTGACCATATTGGATTCTGTTCGTCCCACATCTCGTGAACGCGATATCTTGCAAACAATTCGACCAATCGACTTCAAAGTTGAGAAGGTGCTTCACATCATTTGGACGGCCATTGGTATTGATTTTCACTGAGGTACGTAATCCAAGATGGCTGCCATCGACCATATTGGATTCTGTCCGTCCCACGTCTTGTGAATGCGATATCTCAAGAACAATTCCACCAATCAACTTCAAGCTTGGGGAGGTTCTTCACATCAGTCAGACGGCCATTGGTATTGGTTTTCACTGAGGTACGTAATCCGATATGGCTGCCATTGACCATATTGGATTCCATCCGTCCCAGATCTTGTGAACGCGATATCTCGAGAACAATTCCATCCATCAACTTCAAGCTTGGGAAGGTTCTTCACATCAGTCAGACGGCCATTGGTATTGATTTTCACTGAGGTACGTAATCCAAGATGGTTGCCATTGACCATATTGGATTTCATCCATCTCGGATCTTGTGAACGTGATATCTCGATAACAATTTGACCAATCGACTTCAAACTCGAGAGGGTGTTTCACATCAGTTAGACAGCCATTGGTATTGATTTTCATTGAGGTAGTATGTAATCCAAGATGGCTGCCATTGACCATCTTGGATTTCACTCACCCATATTGTACCCGTCTATGGGTGCATTCCACACCTCAATGATGTGCGGTTAAAAATAGACATGGGTTCGGGTATTCGGCCTTAAATATATGTGAAATCTTTAAGAAAACCCCTGTAAAAGTATATATTTTCCGAATGGGCACACTCATGCCATTATTCCAGGAGGCAAGTGAGCTATTGAAATTGAAAATGAAAGACGCGCAATCCTCCTTAAACCTTCTTCAACTTTTCTGAAAAATTCCTTAAAATATATGAAAATGTGTCAAATTCTACCCGCAACCCAGAGAAAACGTACGAAATGATTTTCTTTTATGTATGTTAAAGTGTTTCCCGTCCAAAGGACAATTTAAAATGGCGAAAAAAACAGGGGGTCGACCTACTCGTTTTTTGTAAAATTTTATCGCCATAAAGGAATCATCATTTTCGTTTCCGGAAAAAGTGAGGATTTTGGCCTGCCTGATATTCAATTCCGGAAACGATTAACTCCGTAGTGGCGCGTAGTTGAGACCAGCAAGCAAATGTTATATCCTCGTTTGAAGAAATGGTTACGTCCAGCAGGGTGATACTATAGATATCAGTTAGTAGAAAGGGAAGAAGAATTACCATGCTGTCAAAAACAGGCGACCTTCCTTATTATGAAATTAGGGAGGGGCCATTTGTGCGAAATCGTGGCCTAGTGTGGAGTGCACCCTATGTTGTGAACGCGATATCTTGATCTATTCCACCCATCGATTTATAAACCTCACCATCCACAAATCCATATACAACTACAGACTTACATTCCAGTGTTACACTACCCATTACTGCTTCCCAAACCTCCTCAAATTGTCTCAACAATTCCAGATAAATGTCTCTTTCCACATACACATATCCACTTTCCAAGTTATATTTAAGGAGATAATGGAAGCGCATATGCTGCATGCTCTCAAACAGGCTACTTGGCGGAGGACCTGCTAGCTACTCAGCTTGTTTACAGTGAAACGCTTTTGATCTTAATGCTGCGTTCGAACAAATGTTTCTTTTGTGCTATTGCTGTGACATACGCCGCTTTCCAGTTCATGCCCGAGGTTTTCAACATCGACGCTGTTCTTTCGATTTCCATATGAACCGGGTCCTTGTCCAGCAATTTGATATGGGTCAGGAGGTGGGCATACTGCTGACGTAAAGCCCGTCGCAGTCTGGGTGCCAAAGTATTATGGGCTAACATTGCGGCTTCCTCTTTCGAATACCCTTTGCGGTGAAACTTGTTTCCTGTGGCCTCTAACATCTCGCCCAGCTCGGCGTCCATACTTTCCTTGAGCAAATCCTTCCATAGCCTCGAGTTCACATTATGTTCATTCCATTGTGCGGGTTTGGGTTGGTCCTTCGCGGTTGGTTGGTATTCGGTGACTAATGGTATGAAGGAGACACGCTGTGCGGGAACGGGTTGCTGCTTCTACTCTGCCAGCTGTGATGCCTCACCGAGTAACAGGTGGGTCGTCAGCCGGCGATCTTCGGGGGTATGGCCTTTTAAATCTACGAACAGGTAGCCGTACGGACGACCTGTTGCTCCTTAAAACGCCTGCTTGAAATGGTCAATGTTCTGCAGATAAATTCGACTACCAAACACACGGATTTGTGCTCTGTCGATGGGGTTGGAGAACAACACAAAGTATTTTCAGTTCAATGCAATATCTCTGGATGCCTTCCCTTGAGGAAAGAGATTCTGAGTCAAATAGATGAAGGACATATTGCGATGATGGGACCCTTTGGTGAATAGGTCGGCGATTTTCGAATTGTCCTTGGCCGCACTCATCAGATTATCGAGCACTACCACGTTGGTCTGCTCGGAATCGAAGTAATAGGGTTTGTCTATGTCGCGAGGAATTCCTGGGACAAAGCTCACATTCTGTAATCGCGTAGTTTCGTAGACGGACTTCCACTGGCTATAACACCATACAACGCGTGTCGGAGCTGGGGCTGCCACACCTTCCTCTAAGAACTTCATCACCCAGGACGTCTTTCCACACCCCGTAGGGCCGCTCACCGTCGTATAGGGATGTTCTACGCCACTTGGTGGACCTATAGCGGGACTTGGTGGTGTCTCTTGTCTATGCGTTAAACGCATATGTCTGAGCATATTGGCGCGACGAGAGAGTGTCTTTTGACAGAACGGTGATGTACTCGACATGGTACCCGGTCAAAGGATGGATACAGACTGAGGCTAATGGTGTACAAAGGACCTTATATGACCACTCACTCACTCACTCACTCACTACCTCACTACCTCACTCACTCACTCACTACCTCACTCACTCACTCCCTCACTCACTCACTCACTCCCTCACTCACCCACTCACCGATCCCAAAATGCCTGCTTTCCATACTACGGCCAGACTGCTCATGCGCAAAATGATGAAAACGGGCGATACATTAGTCCAGTCGGATCCCACTCACTCACTCACTCACCGTCGTTAGTGCGTCCATGCGTTAAGACGGGCGTTGGGGACGCCTCGCGGACGTTGTGCAGGCTTCACTCACTCACTCACTCACTCCCACTCCCACTCACACTCACTCACTCACTCACTCACTCACACTCACTCACTCACTCACTCACTCACACACACACGCGCGCATACACTACACTCACAGGTAACTCTACCAGGTAGTCGGATGGCAAAATAGGCCGTTATCTACTTCAAATGCACTCGATCGCACCTCCGAAACTCTCGCTTTCGCTACTACTCTCACTGATGACGTCACTGGTGACGTCACAGGTGACGTGGACATCCCTTCAAGTCGTGGTCTACACCCCGAGAGCTACAAAATAACACTTCCCTAGACACATTCGGACCAATAGTGGTTCATATCGACCTCAAAATGTCTATTTTCATACTACGGCCTGACTGCGCATGCGCAGAATGACGATATTCCTAACACCCATCCACCCAGGCGAATGCGCCCTCACGTATGCATCACATTGATACCTCACTCGACTCAATCAGACCATTAGTGGCCCACCTAGACCCCAAAATGTTTCTTCCAATGCACTTTTCCCACAATTCCCTGTCTGCGCATGCGCAGAATGTCGAAAACGGTCGACACACTAGTCCAGGCGGATGCCCCCTCACGTATCCTTCACAACGATACCTCACTAGACCCCATCGGCCCACTAGGGACTCACCTAGACCCCAAAACGTCTATTTCCATACCATTTTCCCACAATTCCCTGTCCGCGCATGCGCAGAATGTTGAACACGAACGACACACTAGTCCAGGCGGATGCCCCCTCACGTATCCTTCACATTGATACCTCATACAACTCGATAGAACCACTAGTGGCCACCCAGACCCCAAAACGTTTATTTCCATACCCTTTGTCTACTGCGCATGCGCACAATGACGATATTCCAACCCCACACCCACTCCGTCGGATGCTCCCTCACATATGCTTCACATTGATACCTCATACGACCCAGTCGGACCATGCAGCGTATTTGAAGTCTGGGGACTACTTTTTCTCTGCGGAGGCAGACCGCATCACCACCAGACATGACCGCATCACCGCGGAGGAATACAAGGTCAAAGGTTGCCAGAACTATAATGGTCAAACCTTGGCACACAGCCAATGCTGATGCAATCTATAGCCTTGAGCTGGTGGTGCCCCCTGTGTTACCTCTCAAGTTTAAGTGCAAAGAGGCCAATACGACCTTTTCCGTGTTTTATACACTACTAGCCTCGTCGACCGTAGTAATACTATGTGGCAATTATCTATTTCAGCTTCTCAATATTAGCAGTAAGAGCTTCAATAAAACATCTTCTGGTCATATCCACAATCTCCTGGCTACGGATGTGGAACGTTTCCACCAGGTGAGTGTTTTTACGCTTCAATTTAATGTTAATTTTGACAGCCAATTAAAAAATCTAAATTAACATACATATGTTCTCCGTCCTCTGGAATTTTTAGTGATCAATAACTTGATCTCTCAGAATTATTTTCTCAACAATTTGCTTCATATCCTGCTAAAGGTCATGCAATATTGACATAAAAATCTGTCCATCTTAATCAGTCGTCCGTCAAAAATTAATACCTATCTCTGCATAAATTTTCTTTTTTTTCCCCAGCGTGTATAACAAAATTAACGCTATAGAATGATGGACATTACTATGTGATATTGATAATATATCACGCTTGAAATAACTGTGTAATTCTCTCCTTATGAAACTCCAGTACTGGTGTTCATGTACCAGGGCCCAATTACATAAGGAAACGTCATAATGTATTCGTGTTCACTGGCATAAAGGTCAATAATGCCGTGTACGGTTATGAGGGTCTGTACGGTTTATCATTCGGTAATTTCACTGGGAATATCAGCGACACACCCAGAGACCGTGTGTTATTACTTCATATGGCACCAATGCCCTTCGTGAACTAGAAAACGAATATATTGTGTTGTCTCCCTATGTAATTGAGTCTCGGTTATGGTTTAAATGGACAGAATTGCAAAATTATTTCAAGCGTGATATACCATCAATATCACGGAGTAACGGTGATCAATTCGCGGAGTTCGGATTGTTATACACGCAGAAAATATATTATAATAGTAATTCGTGTGAATCAAGGGATATCTACACGTTATGAAACAAAACAAGATGGTGAATTCAGCTCTCCACATATGAAGGGAGAGATATGTGTCTCACGTGACCCATATTTAGACAAGAATACCTGAGAAGGGATTTTCTTAGGTGAAAAAACTTGAACGTTATTCATAATTATGCGGCCTAGGGAGTTAAGCGAGCCATTTCTTTTCAAATCAAATGGCAGTACATTTTTCTGTAAACTGGAGAAAGTAACCCCATTGTTCTATTGGAAAAATACAATGCATTATTTGCATACTTTCACAGAATACCTTTTTTGATCCTCCGCATCAAGTTCTACCGCGATACCTATTCGGTGAGCAAATATTCACAGGCAACCAAATAATTCTCAAATATTTCTCTGAATAAGTGTCCGTCCCACAGGAAAGTGGCCAATAGGGAAAGAAAGTGTCTTTCTTTGCGAGCGACTGAGGTCTATGGACGACTGAGGTAAGCAGTCATAGAGTCAGTTTATAGCGTTATATGTCTACGCATGGTACAGAAACCTCTTGAATCAGCTGTAAATCTCATGAATATCGACGTTAAATTGTTTTAAGGTTTTAATGAAGTTGATTAAATTTTTTATTCGTCTTTATTTCTTCTGATATTCTGTTCTCTGACCCACCGCTTTTGCATTTCTATTCTAGGCCATGAAGGATATAAGTTATGTTTTCCTTGTTCCGGTAGAGACTTTCATCATATTCTATCTCATGTACCAATATGTGGGCGTGGCTAGTATGTTCGCCTTGACTCTGGGTATCATCTTGTTGATCTTGAAGGTGGTGCTTGGTCGACTCTATGGACGACTGAGGTAAGATGTACCTGCTTTCTCATAAAGCACAAGAAGATGTTGCCTTCCAAGGAAGGAAATTATCGCCCCGTGCCTATTCTCGTGATCGTTGGCCGTTGTGTGATGTCATAGAGTCAGTTTATGGCGTTATATGTCTACCCATCAGATTACGAAATTCTATGTATCCACCACAATGGCTGCATGTTATCATTTTCTCTCACTTTTAAGTGTGAGATTTTTTGGGAAATATTCGCTTCTAAGAGATCAGAAAGGTGTTATAGAATGCGCAAAATGAGTTCCATATTATCAAAAAATCGTCCTCAATGTTGATATGCGCACATTTCCTTGTCGGATCGCAATATTTGATTCCCCGTGACAATTCTGACCGTAAATGGAGTAGCAACCATTTATTGGATCCATGATGACGAGGATATTTAAAATGAAGTGCTGGCTTGTTCTCCTTAACTGTGATTAGATGCGATCGGTGAAAAGCTTGGGAGCATATGTCTGTCGAACACTTGTACAGTCTGAACAGATTATAGGTTGGAGTTCAGATTTGTTCTAAAACAAGTCTTAGTTCATCGTGAAAAAATAAAACTTTAAGGGGTAAAAACATTTCTGGTTAACTGACCGTTGATTCTGTGAATATTTTCCCGTATATTCGTGGATTTACATTTTTGCGCTTTGATCCGTGATCTACCTATATTGTTATCGGTGTACCAACCAATTACCTTATGTTAATCTAGACACAATCCAGTGAGCATCATAGCTAATCGACCACACATTTTCCTACAGTAAGTAACAATGGCTGTTACTCGAATTTAGCAGCTGCTTCCGAACTCTTTGTAATCTTTGTCCGCTCTTTTGTCATGCTGCGTTTTCTGCGTTTAACCTCGCTTATCAACGAAAACGTCATGTTATGGTTGCATAAACATTGTGTAGCTGAATAGCAGCATATTGTTCAGTACATACAGAGAACACCCCGTGAAGCACTATTGACCCATCGACTCCAAGATGTGTCCCATGGAGTTATAATCTGAGGATTTAGGTTAAAAAAAAATGAATTTGTTGGAAATCCACTGATTTGCGAGTCTAGAGTCAGATATCTATTTGCTGTGGAGCGCATAATTGCCATCATGCCTTGTTCGAACTCAAAGCATGAAATTTCGTTGCAGTAAAGTCCTCAAACAAACCGAAAAGGCATTCTGATTTTGTGGGATTTTGGTTTAATGTCACACTCATATCACTCATATGGTGACAGCCCATTCTAGATGTGGAGGATGCCATGGTACCCGGACGGAATCGCCGCACGTCGGCGAGTAACTGGCAAACTTTCACATATGCACCAGATGGGCTCGAACCTGTGTCGTCTGATACGGGGTATAAGTTCACAATATCCACGAAATTGTTTTCCATTTCTCCCGTACAATCAGCCAATTCTTTTGTCAGCACTACACACAGCGATCACTACACATCCATTGTTCAAGCTGTGGAACATAAAACTCCGCCACGACATTCGCGAATGAGCCTGAGCTCGCCACCATCCAGTGCATGACACCACTGACTGCCGCTCAGATTTTGTCTTGTAAATACTAGACATTGTTTGTGATACCGTTAAGATTTAATATACATGTACTTCTTCGCTGATCTTGTTTGTTCTTTGTGACAGCTTGTAGGACGCTGTAACGTCATTCGCGAACGAATTAGTTGAAACAGCTGTTTTAAACCAGACCAGGCTAAAAGTTTTCTCGATATCACCCCCAAAGATTGGTACGAATGGGATGGGATAAGATAAAATTACAGTGCAGAATCGGTTAGTCGTCTTTGATAAACGTCAACATTTCCCTTAAATTGGATCATCGTAGTAAACTGCAACGTTACTGTGCAGTTTCGCATCCATCCAGTATGCCCTCGACGGTTCTACTCGGAAACTTGCATATCTGGTTAAACTCACTTCAGGCATTTTCTTCTGCCAAAAATCGTGTCTTACAGAAGATGATTTTCTGGGATGTCTGGGCTGAAAATCATCGCGGTTGTGGATCAGTGCACTGCAGACGGAACTTCAATGGGTGGTAAATATTACTGGACCCTCCGGTGTCAGTAGAAACAACTCAATTCAAACATTCAAATATAATTGATGCTTTGTTTTTGTATATTCGGATTACCGCTACTTGGTTGTGTACTCGACCTGACGCCACTCGTTTGATTTTGTACCAACTCGCTCTAAATATCATGACGGAGGTATATGATTAACCTGAGAGTTTCCTTCGTCGAAAAAGATCTTCATCTTGTCGAGTTTAGCTTGAACTTGTGCACCAATATTCGACAGAACATTTTCCTGATTAAACCTTGACCAGTCAAGTTTCAGAGTACAGCCATCTTTATTTCAAAATAAATCCGATAAACCTTCCACAATAGAGTTACTGGGACAGACGGCAAAAAGTCTTATTTACTCGTAATTTCAGAACGGTCATAGCACAGTGCGGAGACAGACGGATCAAACTGATGACCGAACTGATTGCTGGTATACGACTGGTAAAGATGTATTGTTGGGAAGTACCACTCAGTGCCGCCGTCAGTGAACAGCGAAGGTACTCTGTATTCCGTTTCTTTCAAAATAAATACAAGGTATTTCAAGCAATAAGTTAAACTAGATACAGTGGATCGAATACGATCGAGGAGGCATCCCTTTTGCATGTTAAGTAAACATTTACTATTTGTGAATGGAGTAAAAACGTAAAACAATTTTAACATGGTACCCAGTTTGTGCCATCTACTGGCGAATTGGCACAAAAACATTCCCAAAAGATAACACCAATGTTGAAAGAATCCGTTCAGGTCTTCAAAGGTTTCTGTCCGGAATATGCAATTTTACCTTGGCCCACAGGTGGCGCCACCTATAGGCGGATTGGCATGAAAAACAATCCCAACCGAGATATTGAGGCAAGCTCCCCTGAGATTGGAAATAAAAAATTTAATCCGTTCAGTTTTACCAGAATGTTGATTTGGCCCACAGGTGGTGCCACCTACATGTATAAGCACATCGATATGCAACATGCAAGGTGCCCACATACCAAATTTGGAAAAAAATCCATTCAAGTTTTTAAACTTTATTATCCGGAAATATAATTTTGAATTTGCCCCAAGATGGCACCACCTATATGCTGATCGCCAGGAAAAACAATGCCAAGCGAGATATTGAGATGAGGTACCCACATAGTAAATTTGGAAAGAATCGGTTCAGATTTTCAGAAGTTGTTGTCTCGAAACCCTTTTAAGTCAGACTTCAGGTGGCGCCACCTTTACTCGAATCGTCGCAAAATCTCAAGCCAGATATTGAAGAAAGGTACCCAAACGCCAAATTTGAAAAGAGCAAGAAAGATTTTTTGAGGATAGCTATCCCCTTAGGGGTCACGTCCAATTAATCGAGGCACTTTCTCGATGCCTTCGAGATGGAACGAGAAATTTCTCGGCTGAAACCGGGAGGGCAGAACCGGGACCCCTGGCGACGTCTCCCGGTTTGCTCCCGGTTCTATCTCGATCGAAACGTCCCAGTTTTCGAGATGGACACAAAATTTATCGGTAATCTCGAAGGGTGTCCCGGTTGGTATATGTACGCGTTTGTTGCACTTAAATTTGTCGTTTCTTAGCTTCTCAGGCGATCAGATTGTTGTGCGGGTATCATAGTTTGGGGGCGATCGTCGTATAAGCATATCGCAGCCTAAAATACAATCCCGACAACTGATTGTCTTTTTTTATGTTATTAAATGTGTAATCGATATATCCATTATATGATGTTTCCTGAACCCAATTGAAAGAAAACGTTTGATTTATCTATATAAATTAAGAATATAAAATTGAATGATTTTCTCACACATTGATTGTATATCTGATTATTATCCGACGCGGAATAAATGACACATCAACTGGATATAATCTGAATAATAATGATAGTGAAGCATGCGATAATTATTGTTCCATAATATTGTTTTGAAACGAAACATAGATCGTTTCAACCGAAAAATGAAGTGTGATCGGAGTTTTAGCCTCGGTGTGTAATTCGTTTGATAATTTTGTATTATTCATTGCTGATTTCACTTAACTGAGAATTACTGTCTTGAGATATAGTTCGAGTAAGGAGATTGTACGATTATATCAACAAAGTTTATTTCTGATATAAGCTTGCCTGGTAGAGGTTAACAATGATAATAATGACAATCGGAACTAGAGGTGTTGATAATTCACACCACAGTCGGTCCGCGGAAACCGTCGGCTTGAAACAACAGCGAATATAGAGAGGGGTTAATTACCTTGAAAGAAAAACTAAGAAAAGTACTTTTGGTGGGGATTAATAAGATATTTCCGTTCTATTATGTATTGCTAGTTTCATGTATCTAGCAAATTAACTAATTACTGAAAGTAATTAGCGCCCAATTAGGCTTTAAATCAACGTTCATGTACATTTTACAACAACAATACCACGTGGTGTCAGTGTGAAAAGCTTATATGGAATGCTCAAACACTTCGATCGCGCGTGTCTTCATATTATCCGATGTCCAATGCATTACCAGCCGCTCCTGTGGTCTTTAAAGCTGCTGTATTTCTGAAAACCGGGGAAACCATTGAAGAAACCAGGTACAATAATTTTTCAAGTCACGATCCTATCAAATAAGTAATATCAACGAAAATCTCCCGTTCTGATATACCTTCAGAAAAAAAAAACAAATAGAATTTTATTCCAGACTTGTAGAATTTATTTCAATTCGCAGTACCTGGTCATACCTCATAAAGTGATTTGAATTCTAAAACAGGCTCGAAATAATTTACACTGCATAATATTGAGCCAAATTATGTAATTCAATTTGTGATGTTTTATTCCTTTCCATGCGTAAAAATTGCGCTGTCAGAGAAAGTATGCGACTACAGATCTCTAGACTGAATAACAAAATAATGTTAAAAGAATCATGTTCACTTTACTCATTATCCATGGCTTACTGCGTATGTGCTCGCCGAGATTAGTCTCGGTGCCACAGAGAAGTAAATATAGAGCGAGCATACGCCTTCCGAATGGCTCAAACCGTCATTTGAAGGCATCTCGATTCAATTCTCGAAGCAAGTCGATTTATTTCGAGGGGGTTCGAGATGGGCTTTTACTTCGAGTGAAAACCGGGAGCAAACCGGGACGACAATCGATAGAGATAAACCGGGACCCTTCGAGACGAGATATTTATCGGTTTTACTCGTTTATCGAGAAACAGTCTCGATCGATTGGACGTGATCCCTTAGAGGCAGTTTTTGCACCCCCATGACAATTTGTCGTCTGTATCAATAAATATACAAGATAACCATAATAAACTATATATTTTATGAAAGCATACGTCGTAGGGATTCCAACTATATGATTTGTATAACTGACGCTGCTACTGTGTAGAAAATATTCCAATTTTAAAAAATTAAAATGAAAACAATAGCGTCTATTTTTCAATTGAAATTTCATGAAAACTGTTGGTATACCTTGGTAGGAGACAATTCGAACTAGTAAGCGTAATCTCATTTTTTTTTATTTTTGCCTGGTTTTGTTTTTATAACTATTTTACTAAAATAAATTGAAAAAAATGTACTTTTTTACGGTCGTTTGTCTTAAAAGTTGGATAATTAAAAAACGAAGCCGAACTTACAAAAAGTGAGACAACGTTTTCTAGCATGCCAAATTTCAAAAGCGTAGCTTGATGTACTTTTCGAGAAATAAACGTTTGAATTTCGGATTTTGTACAAAAATGAAAGGCTAGAAATCGGGCAAAATGTGTCCAGCTATACATCTGATGAATTAACCCCTATTTTTTGCTTGAATTCTATTGTCAAATACATTTTTAATCTGTCTAATGGGACCTACTCGAATTCCTGTTTATTCTGGATAACTATTACACTAAGTTTTTTCATCAAGTCGGTTTAAAGCCCAATTTAAACTTAAAAAACCTGCTAAAACTTGTTCACACCTGTGTAGATTACTTCACGGCGGGTGTCTTGAGTGAAGTGTCACTGTCATAATTAGAAACAAAAATAAGGATGTTTGCATGGTTTTGATCAGAAGGGGGTACATTAATGTAAATAAGTAGGACTAATAGATAATTAGCTTACCATAATACTGCGGAAATGAGTTTTGGAAAGGGAAATTAAACAGACAAAAATAATAGTAGCCAAGCCCAAGCTAAGGCAATCTGTTTAATTGTTCCAGGGCCTCGGAAACTAAATTTTTAATCCTAATATTGAAGCACTTCTATTTATAATTTTTATTTCATTTTTTCACCAAATGTTAGAGGAAATAGTGAATATTTGAATGAAGAAATAAAAAAAATGACCAATTTTGACCCTCTAAAGGGATAGCTATCCTTAAGTTATTCTCTGAAAGTGCAATTTTAACTTAACCCCCAGGTGGCGCCACCTAGAGACGGATTGGTGCCAAAAAAAAATCACAAGCAAGATGTTGTGGCATGGGACCCACTTACATGTATCAAATTGGAAAACATGGGGCCCTGCCTGATAAATCGAGCCCTTTTGGGATTGCAATTCATTGAGTTGACAGAATTATGCCAACATTGCAGACTACACACAAATTTCAACATTCTGCCAAGAAATGATATCCAAATTGTATACATGTACATAAGCTTAAATATATGCGAGTCGGGCGAGGGTTAGTTTTGGAGACGGAGGATGGGGCTTGGTGCCCGGGGATAGAGCCTACGCCCGAGGGTAGTGTAAGCTATACGAAGATATGGGGACAGGCAGGTCTTAGTTTAGGAGATAGAGGGTGAGGTGAGGCGCCCC
This sequence comes from Hanleya hanleyi, assembly GCA_036873755.1. Lineage (NCBI taxonomy): Eukaryota > Metazoa > Mollusca > Polyplacophora > Lepidopleurida > Hanleyidae > Hanleya > Hanleya hanleyi. The sequence goes on from JAVTVY010018634.1 coordinate 59,441, forward strand.
GGGGGTGGGACATGCTCTCGAGGATAGTGGTAGGTGTGCTGACGTGAAAGCCATGGGAAGCTCCCTGCACATGAAACAACCACACTAACAACTGCATGCCGTCATGTGTCAGTCTGATGAACCACAATTCAGAATTCCAATTCAATTCAGGATATGGATCATACGCAGAGTGCGCACCCAAACTTTAGGGACTCAGTTTCAATTATTATAGTTAATTAAACGTGTGGACACAAATATGGTTCATGGAAAATCTTTAGGGTAAGTCATGAGATGGAACAGAATGATTTGATATCAAAAAATAAAGGAAATGGTATCCTTCAATTGAGGTGACACGAAATTCAAATCTAACAGGGGCTTGGTACTGTGGGGATTCCCCCGCCAGTTATTTCATATTATATCTCTGAAATAAAATAGGGTTCGTGCAAAAGCTTTGGGGTAGATCATATGATGTGGAATGGAATGATTTGATAGCAAATATGAAGGAAATGGTGTCTTTCATTTAAGGCGACACGAAATTAAAAACTAAAAGGGTTCTTCCATGTTATATTTCTGAAATAAAATATGGTTCTCATAAGCGTTGGGGTAAGTCATAGGATGTGTAATAGAATGATTTGTCCTTCACTTAAGGCGACACGAAATTCAAATATAACAGGGATTCGGTATAAAATAATTAAAATAATTTAAAAAATAGCCTATTAGTAATTAAAATCAAGGAATATACTGTAGGTTATTCGGTATATGTGTGTGTATGAGCAATACACACTTCAACTGAAACATTAGGTAGGTTAGTAACATAGGAGGCTGAGAAGATGTGGATAGGAAAAAAATAGTATTCGGTGCTCGGGGGGGACATCCGTCGAGTGTAATGCATAGGTTGAATATTAAGCGTAGCATCATGTAATCTCCTGGAATATATGGGAAATGGGGGGGTGGGGGTGGTCGGGCAGGTCGAGGAACGAGAACAGGAACAGGAACACGGACATCCACAGATATCATTTAGATCCCTATATCGGGCTTTCCGCAACTGAAGCTACAGGCTCGATAAAAATCGGTTCAGATTTTCAGAAATAATTGTCCGGAAATGAAAGGCGGTTCAGCACAAAAAAAACTCATGGTTTGTTACCTGTACCTCCTGGATTTGACAATGACAAGTTCTTGAATTAATTTATCTATGTCAGTGGCTTTAAAATCTGCAAGGACGCTGTCTCTGTTTAATTCATTTGTGTGAGAAATGTATGTACATGTTCCAGGGCCTAATATCACCATACTGTAGACAATTGGATGGCATGGCTGTAAACCAGGAATTTTAAATGTAGGCTACTTTAAATGCAAATGGATTCCGAGGTCTCACATTGAGCCAAAGGCCAGTCACTATTTTGATCCCGGGAGTGACCTTTCTGAGTCATGACTGTGAACCAATCACTGATGTGCAATCTATGCAAATGAGAATATGATGTCCAGATGGAAAATCTGCATATGCTAGAATTTGTTGAAAAAAACACAAGTATCCAGTTTCGGACGGAGATGAAAAACAATAGATGTCTTTCCGTAGGCAGGAGCAATATGCACAACAAATCTGAAATTGATTGACTGAGGCATTCGGAAGTAATCCGACGGAAAAGATTGAACAAAAGGGAAATTTGCATATAAGGGGATTTGTAGATAAAAATCCAGTTCCCAGTTCGGACAGCGCTGACAAACAACAGGTGTCTTCCCCTAGGTCGGACCAATATGCACCACAAATTCTAAATTGATTGATGAAGGCATTCGGAAGCTATCCGACGTAAAACATTGAACAAAAGGTAAATTTGCATTTAATGGGATTTGTAGATAAACCCCAGTTCCCAGTTTCGAACAGCGCTAAAAAACAATAGGTGTCTTCCACTAGGTGGGACCAATATGCATCACAAATTTGAAGTTGATTGACAAAGGCATTCAAAAGTTATCTGACGGAAAAGAAAAGTGGGAAAAGAAGAAGCGGAAGAAACAGACGAATAAAGAAGAAACTGACAAACACATAAGGCATCTCTTGGGATGCCTAATAATAAGGAGGCAGTTTGGCATCAAGCCATGGTGGCTCCGTTCAAGATAACCGATAAGCCTTGAGTACAGTCGGCACCGATTGTTGAATGTTTCTAAAACGAAATATACATACTGCTCGCATATACATTTCCAACAGTTTCAGTATGCAATGTTGGCTATCAAAGGATACTAAGGTAAGCCAGAAACTAGGAAACCTCCAACGAATCCGCGACTTGCACAAAATTCAAGTTAACCCTTTAACAATTAGCTACGCAGATAAATCCGGCAGGCGTTTTCACATGGCGGTTCGCTCATTGACTATCTTCCCTACCTTTTTAACATCAGGCTTAAATTCATGATGAGCTGGCAACTTCAAGTTGAAAATCATCCAGTTATCATGGCTTAAAACTATCGTCTAGTTCCTACCAGAGCGATTGAACGAACCTCTATTCGAACCGCGTGCAGTACACCTGACAATGCTATCAGCGCAGCTATTTTTTAAAGGGTTAACTTGAAGAATGTGCAAGTCACAGACTTTAACCTTTATAGATCATGTATCTCTGTGTTATGGAAATGAACAGTTTCGGTACACCAAAAAGTGAAAAGTTTCCTATGAAATTTAAATTTCCCATTTTAAAAATATTTGATGATCTGTTCTGGAGGTTTCGGTCTCTACATTATGGTTTCTCGGCTGGAGCATCGTGCTCTTCCTCTCGTGTCGTCGATTAATAAATTTGGGTTCTTACAATCGATTCTCTTATAAATTCATATGAGGATCTGTGCTGGAGGTGATATATGAGGATCTGTACTGGAGGTTTCGGCCTCTACGTTATAGTTTCTCGGCTGGAGCATCGTGCTCTTCCTCTCGTGTCGTCGATTAGTGAATTTGGGTCCTTTCAATTGCTTCTCTTATAAATTCATATGCATCAAGGGATATGTTCAAATTAAGAGAAACTTCAATGCCAAATCTACTTTTTCCATTTGGGTTGTGGGGAATATTAAAAGAGTCTCGGAAGAGTTACAGTGCAAGCAAAAATACTGCTTTGTAAAAGGCCTAACAAATATTGGGGCTGACTGAAATTGTCAAATGTATTGTATCTTTGCAGAGAGGAACTAAAGCATTATCAAAGATCGTATACACTCCAATTCCTCATCTTTAATCTAGCTTTGTTAACTGGACGGCTACTAACTGCGGCTGTGTTTCTGGGACAATGGCTGCTTGGGGTGCCCCTCTCAACGACCTCTTTCGTCATGACTATTGCGTGGATGGAACATTTCAATGTCAGCTTCCTTTTAAAAGGCATTGTTGGTATCGCAGAAATGGTCCAGATTCTACAATCGATGCGCCGAGTTCAGGTGAGAAGAGTAACAACTAGTTAACACTGGAAGATCGTATTGTCCCTCGAACGGAAGCTTGTACCTTTGGGGAACCTGTCGGTCATCACAGGATCTGACCAACTCGGGCATTACAAAACAGTTTACTCACATTTTTGACTCCATCAAAACCGCGCGGAAGTACTAAATCAGGTCATTGAGATAATATCGGTCATACGAATGTGATGGTCTTGACATAGTGGGATATTTGGCCAATTAACCCTATCTGGCGTAATGGTATTATGGCTCCCCCACCAAACTTTTCACCGCATCCCCGGGCCGATGCTAGCAACAGAGCTGGAACTCCCTGATTTTTCCGCGAATATTATAAGGATCATTTTGAGACCATTTGCATAATCCCAGGTGCAAATTATCATGGGAAAATTCGAAATGGTGGCTATGAGATGTCCTTGGGAAGTCGTGTTTTTGGACTTTTCTATCCATCTTGCGCATCTTTCTTGCCTAAAATGGCAGTAAAGTAATTTATTGTGACAAAACTAATTATGCTCTGTCATATTAATTAGTCTTGGAGAGATAATATTGAAAAATATAAAACTCGAAAAACCAGTCTCAAAATAACTTCCCGAGAAGATGAAGTCAATGTGAAGTCAACCATCTTGAATATGTTACACCTTCTTTTATACTTTGACCCAAATATTTAGTATGGAAAGATTCGGCCCTCTCTCCAAAAGGATAACGAAGATTAACGGGGGTGGGGGCACCAAAATCCCCACCCCACCAGGACGAGACAGGCCCCAAATCGTACAGGCCTGGTAGGGTTAAGGGATCAAATGACCTCTTTTCAGACTACGCCGTTATACATTTACAACGCCGTTGCATTTTTGGAATACAAAGCTAACATCAAGACGTTTCGAACTATCCGCCATTCGTCATTGTGCCACGGTCGGGTAAAATTATATTCTGTGCACTTTGTACACACTACAACTACTATTGCTTATTTCACAGAGCTTCTTGTTGTTGGACTCGGAAGATGGCCAAAATCTTTTAAATATAAATCCTGTTGCATTGTGCCCCAACGCTAATGTGTCAAGTAATGGGACTACTCACACTGAATGTATGAAATGTGACTGTTCAATGACTGAAGATCTGAAAACTGGCTGGATTACAGACAACGAGGGTCGGAGAGCTAACGAAGCTAGTGTTGATATTCCGAAAGTGATTGTTCTTCAGTCACTGTATGCAAACTGGGTTGCTCACAAGACAACTGAAACTGTAAGTAGACTCAGGCTTCAAACAAACACACACATACACCTAAACACACACACACACACAGCCAACTAGTAAAAACGCCACACAATCTTTCGATCACCCTCTTTATACCAATCTGTCAATGTATGGATGAGCTACATGAGCCATGTAATTTTCGAAGCACGACATTCTTGTTGAAGTGTAAACGGAATTATGGAATCTTATTTCTTACACTGGTGTCACAATGTTGAGAGAGACGAATGACTGATATGTAATATTCAAATCCGGCGCCTTCGGCGATATTCGTCAAAACAATCTTTTTTTGACGCGGTCCAAATCCTTCCTAGGAAAATTTCGAAAACAAAATGTAAACCTTCTCTACACATTCGTCACTTTCCCTCTTTCAGGACGAAGAAGTGAGTTCGTTTGAGCTTCAGGATATCTCTTTTGAAGTGAAAAGGGTACGTTTGCCACCTTTCTCAACCTTTACGCTTGTGAGTTTTGTGTGTGCTAAAGTACATGAGATATCACTTTGAGAACCAACATTTACATTAACTATGTGATTGGCTGGATGTGTCTCTCATCTCATATAATCTTGTAACAGTTTCAATGTCTAGGTTTATACCTTATCATAAAGCTGACGTTTACGCCGCTCGAGTTTTTGTGGGTCTAAAACTAATTATCGAAAAAAAAATATTTTTATAAGTCACTCGAGGTCCTTGGGGTGACAATACAGGCTTTTCAGCTTCATTGAAAACAGCTGACTATTTCTCTGTTGCAAATAACGACTTATGTTCTTATAATGTTGTTATATGCGTGTTTGGACAGTGTGCCATGAGAATAACTTCACGGACTACGACGGATTTCCCAATTGACTCTATCTAGATTTCATATAGTGTTACGCATTTTTATTTACAGGGTGAACTCATCGTCATAGCGGGTCCAGTCGGTTGTGGAAAAGTATGTTGACCGATTGATAAAATCGTGTGTATCTAAGTTACGAAAGTACAAAACCGGTGAATCAGCAGCAACGTATTTGATGGAATCTTGGAGTGGTACATCTTAATTTCTAGCACAGAGATGCGTTTTGGCAATAATTTGCGAAGAGTTAAAAAAGCAAGCATTTTCTTATATTCTTATAGTTAATGACAATTCTAATACACCAAGTAATAACAACCATAGCCAGAGCTGAAAACAGTCATTCACTACACTGTCCCAGACTTTCCCAATGTTTGTACAAGCCTCATGTAAATAAATCCCAGATGAATTTACAGGCTAACGTGCGATGTTCCGCGCATCGAACGACGCTATGACGCAGGAGATTTTTTTCTTAAATTGTCTGCGGTGTTCCTATACATCGCCAGAACAGCCCAACTCTGTTTACCGAAAACGTATGTTGTGTCAATTTTACTTGATTGAAGCCTTGAATCCAATAGAATAGTTAACCCAAAATTCAGATGGATCACTGGAAAGGGGATATAGTTCAATATCATTAATCCGTTAAGAAAGTGTAGGGTTTACGAAGTGCGTGCAGCCCATGGAGATAAGATCAAAATATAAACTGATTTATAATTACATAAATTGGCGTAAAATTATTCACAATTACAGAAACATCGTTTAGACAATGAGACACAAGAAGAACGTGAGGAGTGTTAAGACGATGGATTGACTTTTTTCTTCAGAGTCATGCTTATGAGGGATGCAAATGTCGAGAAGTTTTTGACAGGATATTCATATATATGTTGATTATATGAAAAGAAATGTTAATCCTATACACAGCCTTCTCCGAGAATATGAATTTGTCTGATGAGGGTAATGCGAAGCTGATGGAAATTGTGGTATAATGAGCAAATGACGGTTGTGCATAATGAAAATCATAACGGCTTTTAAAAGATAATCCTCTAGTGGTGGCCAATCACAAATATTCTACTACTTTATCCAAATACACGATTGAGGAGTTTTACGCCATATTCCAGATTTGTAATACGATTTACTTTACTATTTCTAGTCTTCGCTTTTGATGGCCATCCTTGGAGAAGTTTCACACAGTAAAGGGTCTCTGCAGATTACAGGCACACTGTCGTATATGAGTCAACAACCATGGATCTTTTCTGGAACTCTCCGAGAAAACATCCTCTTCGGCAAACCCTACAACCCCGAACTCTATGGCCGTGTTCTTCACGCATGCGCACTCGTCCAGGTAATTATTTTTGTGGACTCTCCAGTGCATCATGGGATCGCTTCTAATTCTAAAACACGTGATTGGTCAATTCAAAGTTTGTGAAGACGGACATCCGGCCCATCACAAAGTTCTGTTCGTATTCGGTTAATAGGAGAAGGGTAAAAATGTCATTGGAGTGTGCAGATTTGAAGTTGATTCATGATTGGCTAAAGCTTGTCCGAACCATTTATGCAAAAGACATTGTCGAATTTTATGTAACCACTCTGTTTTCGTTGAGGATGTGAATTCTTTGCCTCATAAAGACGAGAGTTCGGTGGGGGAACGAGGCCTGATGCTGAGTGGTGGGCAAAAATCACGTGTTGCCCTCGCCAGGTGAGATCACGCCCATGAATAATCTCTTTCATCACTTCTGTTACCTTCATATCAGAACTGTATCATTCACACCTTCTTACCTACCAAACGGGCTGTCTTGAAATGAATAAAAAAACGAAAAGGAATGGAGACCTGAATCTTTCTGACTTTATATGTCATCGTATCGCGTACATTTCTACCTACAATTCTAGGTGCAAGTAATTTTGGATCGCTTTCTCGCTCTTTTGTGTCTGAACTGATACAAACCAAATATATTTGCATTAAATAACGATTCTCTAACATTAGATTTTGAAATATTTGTTTGATATCGTAATATTGGTCGAATATCATCTGACCAGACGATATTTTGCATGTTTCAGATCGGTTTATCGTGAGGCGTCTATCTATCTTCTTGACGATCCATTGAGTGCAGTGGATACAGAAGTGGGCAGGCATATATTTAATGAGTATGTACTAATGGTTTTGTTCCATTACTCCAAGGGACCAGATAGATAACATGGGGCGAATTAGTTTTTCAGAAAACTTTTATCCACTTGTAAATTGATCACTTCACCAGAACGTACGATATTCATGACTGAGAAATTCAAACGTTTACAGAATTGTAATCAAACAGTCAAGACATTGGAACATGGTGAATACAATCAGATCGTAGATTATTTTTCAGTAAATGATCGTTTCCATGGTAATGAACCAGTAAAATCGAAAATTAGTTTTCGTACCAATCCAATTGACAGATCTTGTACTTGCGTTTAACAGAAAAGAAAGAAAATGCCAGTTGCCAACATGATTAATGTCTATATCATTTCATTGTCTTGACAATCTAGCACAGAGATCACAATCGCCAGTAAGAGCGGAATGAGCATTCTTGTCAATGTATCGTATATTTTCTTTCACAGGTGTGTTTGTGGACACTTAAAAGACAAAACTCGGATATTGGTCACTCATCAACTACAATATCTTCGTTCAGCTGATAGGATCATTCTGATGAAAGAAGTTAGTAATATAATGTATAGTACTGGGCATAAATTGACAATATTTGTTCTAAAAGACACTCTCAAGAGTATTAACTCGTTCTCTGGTTCATTCTGGTACTATTTTCTGGTAGCTTCATGTGTACTACAGTTAGGTGACGAAATGTATTCTGCTGCTCTGTCATCCGGAAGCGCAACATATTTTGCAGTTCGCTGTATATTTCTTATTTTAGCACAAAGATTTTTCACAAATAACAAACATTTCAGTATTAAGATATTTCTATATGAGGAGTGGTGTTTCGCCGTCCGTCTAATTGTCCGTCGTGTTTGAAGGTAGATCCAATCTATTGTCAACGTCAACACTCGCCGTGTCCACATGACCGATCGAAATGTTGTATTATTTAACAGGGCCTTGTGTCCAATATCGGGACTTTTGACGAACTTATCAAAAAAGGTATCAACATTCCAGAACATCTCGGGGGGAGAGAGAATAAAGGGAGGGGAGCCACCCCAGTACAGGTGTGTGCAGATTTGAACTGAAGACATATCAGCCATGACTGCTTCTCTGAGTATGAAATCCTGGAATAAAATATCTGGTAGATACCGTCTCCAGGCTCTAGAATTTTGAACCGGATGATGGTGACCCTATGCGCGGAGATATCATCAGCATCCCAATAACGACATTTCGATCGGATAACTGCATAATATGGCTTCGTAGTCGTGCATAGTGAAAATGTTTATTTTATATCTACTTGACACGTGTGGCCGATTCTAATTAAAACTAGCTTCACCGATGTTGAGTTTTGATGCTAACATTATTTGCTGAAACAATAATTCGTCGTTTATTCGGGATGTCTTCATACCATGATGGGTCTCATATGTCTCGCAAAAGGGAGAATTTTCCTGGTGTGATCTATTGGTGCACTCTTCATCGGTTTTGGTAATCAAAACCACGACTTGCACGTTCAGTCCCCAAATTACTTGAGACCTATGATTATGCATAACAATTGTTTGTATGTTATATATTCTGTGATGAATTATCGTTATCTTCGACCCATCGATCTTAGCTAAGTGATACACAAGAAAAAGAGGTAGAAGAAGACACCATGCTGGGTGATTCAGGATGGAAGGTTTATCTGGAATACTTCAAGGCTGGACGGGGGTGGATATTTCTTCCAATCTTCTTCTTATTGGCTGTAGGCGGGCAGGTAAGGTTAATATCCACCCTTCAACTTGTCAGTATATAAAGTACAGAGAAAGTTACCCTGGTGTCATTTTTCGGATAACCAGCCTATGCTTATTAACATTTCAATACGAATCTGAATTTGAAATTTGGCGAATCCGTATGGGAAAGACTTGTGGTGGAAATTGGGGTGATAAATTGGGGACAGAACTGTGTACTGATTAGGATGAGGTTCCCAGTGTTCTCAAGGTGATATTCTCTTAATCTTCTATATCGAGCCCGACTCTTTCTCTTCGCAGATTGACTGAATCGATTGAGCGTCAGCTCCGTCATTCAGTACTCAGCCGTCGTCTCATACAATAATTTCCGCGTCAATGATCAAACGACCTATTTCGCATGACAGTTTGCATTTAATCCAAATGTGTATGGAATAAAAATAATAAAACCCAAGAAGATGCCATTACATCGTCATCGGAAACTGTTTCGCATAATTCGGTTATCTGAACATTCCTTTTCATGTTTCAGGTGTTCATATCTGTTTCGGATGTATATCTCGTGAAATGGTGAGTACGTGTGAGAGTTACGCCCCTTTTACTCGATATTTCAATAGAGGTCGTTTTGGCAGCTGAATCGCTCGCCATGCTTAATCTAAATGCAGTTATGTTTTATGATATCCACGGCATAGGAGTCCAAAAATGGCTTGTGGAATGGAGGCGATTGAAACCACAGAATACTTCATTTGTGAAACCACAGAATACTTCATTTGTTAATACTCGAGTGAAACTCGCCCTTCGAACGGTGAATAACATATCTACTATCTCCTGATATTTGATTTTTTGTGCTTCACTTCACTTTCACTAACATTTATCCTGTTTCACGGCCTAATGGTCAAACAATTGGGCGTCAGGTGCCTCCGGGCTGAAACTTAACATACTATATATTTTTGTCAAGCTCTACAATAAAATGTATCAAAAAAACAAGATGACCACCAGGGTGACGTCATCTTTTCGGAAATCGTTGTCTATTTTGGGGCCGATTTTACGATTTTTCGGTATTTTCTCTCAAATGCTAATTAATATTTTGGGAAATAAGAAAAACAAATTACTTTTGTGCCAAGTACAATGCGAAAAAGGGACAAAAACAGAAGAAAAAAACACGGCTTTCGGAGGACAACTCAGGGTCGCCATTTGGAATTTTCCCATGATCCTTTGCACTTAGGATTCTGTATATAATGTCAAAATTACTCCAATAAGATTCACGGGAAATTTAGAAAATTTCAGGTCTCTTGTTTCTTCGTTCTGGTGCTGTGGTTAAAAGTTTGGTGATGTCCCGCCGGTCAGATAGAGTTAATGTAGAAGTAGACTTCTGAATACAGTTTGCTGCAAATGAACACTCCCAACAGTGTCAAAAATATTATATATATTTTTTTTGCGATTTTTCAACCGAGTGAAAAGTTTTTTCATAAAAACGCCGCTGAGATACTAGGGCTTCGTCCGAGAATTCACCGTATTCGCGGGTCTGAATGTTAGGTGTCGCATATGGTTGCTTTTTAGTCGCCAGATCTAGACGTCGTCAATTTTTCCACCACTTCACTTACATATCGCTCCAATTTAAACTTTGTACGATATCATTCCTCGTTTTTCTGTTAAAACTTGCATCAGTGTTATCAACTGTAACACTCTGGACACTGTAGTATAGGCTCAACATCGGCATAAAGCATATTCTGCATGCCTGAGATAACTATCGTTGCTATAATTCACTCCTGACGTAAAAAAGCAATCTCAAATATATATTTGACACATTTGTGCTGTTTTTAGATGTTGATAGTTGTAGACGAATCTCTTTTTGCACATCAGAGGCTAGAAGATGCGTAAAGGTAGACGTTGGTAAAATTGCAAACAAACGATTTGTTTTGGCTCAATTACGTAATGCAGACTCAATCATTTAATCGATACCTTGTTTAAATATGAAGTGATTGTTGATATTACACCTTGCACATTTTTTTCTCTCTCTGCTATTTGAAACAGCTTAACGAAAGGAGTTTTGGTTTTTGCAAAGGACCATTTTGCCAATTCTTATTTAGAGGCATTTCACTTGTATAAAAAAAATCGCAAAAAATAAATAAACAATTCTGCAGGACACAGTTCGAATGATTCTTTCATTTTCATCTTACTTTCGTCAAAGGGATACTCTCCCTTTCATATTGTAATCCCATTTGTCGCTGCCAACAATTTGCTCAAACACAAGAATTTCCGGAAGATGCCATGGGATGCTCGAACACTGATCAAATGTGTAAATGACTAATCCGGTTAACTTGCATGGCTATAGTTGTGGTACCCAGGCTCAGTTTTTCATTGGCTGATGGCATGATGGTCTTGGGCTGAATTCCTTCGAGCATCTCAATGGTGAACTCCTTTCCCACGAATTCATGTTAGTGGATCCCTATCTTCAAAAAGACTGTTGTTGTGATATTTGATGTATTCTGTATGTCAATGAGTCTATAAATATAACTGAGTAGAGTCGGTAGCTTTATTCCAGAGTTGTCTGTGAACTTTTTCCAGCGTAACTGCATAGG
>JAVTVY010018635.1:0-81934 GCA_036873755.1 Hanleya hanleyi
AATCCACCCGGAGATGGCGCCACTAGAGTTCATTCCATTATTCCATGCTGCAAGTGATAACTTAGAAACACTTGGTCGAATTTCTTTGAAATATCCTACATATGTACCTTTCTGGGTAACATGAGAAACGTTGTGGCTCATCGGATTCTTCTCAAATTTGGCATGCATTTACCATGCCAGGAGCTGTTGCTTGGGATTGCCTTTCGCTCACTTGCACTCACAGGTGGCGCCACCTGGTGGCAACATCACAAATTCGTTTTCGGGTAATAACTTGACAACTGACCATCGGATTCTTCTCAAATTTTGTATGAATGTACCGTGACATAAGATGTCGCTTGATAATGCATTTCACTGACTTGCGCCTAGAGGTGGCGTCACCTGGTGTCAAAATCTAAATTTGGTTTCTGGGCAATAACTTGAGGACCCTCATCGGATTCTTCTCAAATTTGGTATGCAGATGTCCCCACGATACCATGTTTCTTGGGATTGTATTTTTCCCGCTTCTGCCTACAGGTGGGGTCTCCTGGTGGAAAAATTTGTTTCCGGGCAATAATTTGGCAACTGCTCATCAGATTATTCTCAAATTTTGTATTCATATGTGACCCGCCCCAAATAACAAGAACACCGGTGGGCATCTAGTACCGGCAATAACTTGAGGACCCCTCTTCAGAGTCTCAAAGTTCATATGCCGATACCATGACATGAGATGTCATTTGTGATTGTGTTTTGCCTGCTTGCACCTACAGGTGGTGACTCCTTGTGGCAAAGTCTAAATTTGGTTTCTGGGCAATAGGTTGAGGATGCCTTCATATTCTTGTCAAATTTAGTTTGCAGATAATATGCCATGAGTTGTCTCTTGGGGTTGCATTTCGGTTACATAATTTTCATACTACATGGTAAAGAAAATATATTACAGTAGCAATCAACATTCAGTCAGCCATTCGGAGTTGATCTCAAAACCTGGGAAGGTGGAAAGACCCCTCTGCTTCTTTATATACGCCTGTGAAGTAACTGTTGCCATCCTCATGAATATCTTCTGAAACCGACAGCGCTTATAAATATTGCTGCCATTTTGGCGGGGGACCTAGCATCCTCTGGCTGCTTGTTCTCTTTCAGGACGATGCGTAAACGCAGAAATTTACAAGACATTCACCATATATAATTTTGTTTTTGTTTAATTTGCGCTTTTGAAGCGCGCCTTGTTTGGTAAGCTTTTAAAGTTACGTCTGCAAATATCTATACGTGATGAGTACTCTATTCATCTGAAGTTTGTAATTTCGATAGAAGTCGGATACCCGTGGTTGTACATTTACAACTTTTAGAGCAACGCCGCATGGCATTTTCATACAGAGAGATACTTATTTTGTCACCTGGTATCGTCGATTCAGTTATGAGAGATCGTGTATGTAATTATCAAGAAACACTGCGATAGTCTTGTTTCGCCGTTGGGCTTCGAGTGGGTAATCAAAATAACCATTGTTTATTACTGCTTAATTGTGGTTGTGGTGAGAAACAAATAAGCTGGATGTGAAAGACGATGTTTATAGTACTAAAGATGCGATCATATATGTCCAACCTTCCAGACATGCCAGAAATGCACTTAAATATATTTTTCATGGAACAAAACTGCATGGGCCATGCTTATTTAGAGCCCGGAGTGATCAATTGAAACTGTCCCGGAAATGTGCAACTGTGAATAAACAAAAAGTATAAAATCAAAGACACTTGTTGCCTTTTATTTAATAATGTCTTTGAAATGAACAATCCCTTCAGCGATACTTCCCGTGAACGTCCATTTATTTCAATTATGGTAGTAATAAAGCAAATGCCCGTGGATGCCGCCTCCGGAAATAACTCTTGCGTCCTTCGTGGCTCGAAAGTCAAGCTGTGTATAGACCAATAGAACAGACAAAAAAGCTGATCACTTTACTATTATTATGGCTAGACAATAAATTGACAGCTTGGCAATATTGTTTACTAATCAAGCAGGATTCTTACCTATATGCTCACCGGAAATTAGTTTCTTCCACGTATAGTCCATCTTCACAAGTCCAGGTAAATCTCAAATCCTCGCAGAGGGTTTACCTGGACATTTTTGGTGATTCGAATGAGTTCTGGAGTCGATGCCTCTATTATACAATCTCGTACAGTTCATCCCTCGCGCTTGTTTTGAATTAGCATGTCAGTATCCCCAGCCTGCGGTTTTTGCTTTGACTTCCGATGTCCATTTCCGCTTGACATCAAAGCAGTTTGGCCCGCGATGAAATTGAAACCGGTCACATCTCATACCTCGCAGCGGATTGGCCTACTCAACCAGCTTAGCGCGTTCACTGATTGGGAGACAGGTCATCTATTTATATCCAGAACTCGTATGGGTAACTAGCCAAGCCAGTGTATCGATCCCAATAGATCGATCGATACACTGGCTTGCGAGGATGCGTATAGTCCGGCTGGATAGGGATATGGGACTTTCTTGCACAATCATATGTTTATTGGTTAGAATCTTACAACAAAATATAAACATAACGAAGAAATATGTGCATATACGAATAATATTATCCGGAGAAAAGGCGGTCATTCGTCTAGTTTCAATATGTCCATGCAGCAAACAAACCTGCAATGTAGAATAAAAGTGCGCTAAGTTGACCATAATAAATAAAACACCGATAATCAAATATTTGGATCTGTTTCGATAAAGTCTCAAATAAACGATTGGTTGTCAAAAAATACATCTGTCTCAGCGCATTGCCGAGAAATTCACTTCAATCTAAAACATTAAAAATGCTTGAATGAAGACTCAATGGAAATTCACACCTCCACTTTCTCTCAAGTAGCGATGTTCAAAAAATATTTTCCCGTGAAAATTCTTTTTCATGGCACTCAACAAAGTATAGCTCTAGAAACTTTCTGGATAATTTTAATGTATTTGACTTGTGAATTGAAGGATCGTGAATATAGCGTTTTCCTCTCTGATCTGGTAGGCCTAAATCGCCATGAACGTTTCGACAGACACGTGTTCTACACCGCTCTTTTTTTTCCCGCCATGCGAGAGCAGTCCTGTGCATGTCGACGTCGACTTTTCTATGCTGGGGATAAACGGCAGTCGTACACAAGCTGGGGTTTTTTTTCAGACCGACACGTAGAATAAATATTAAAGCTAAACGCGCGTGTTGATGACACATGATTTTCCCTATGGACTGCAATACAGTACACAGGCCAAATAACATAAGAAACCTTTCCATTTTTTGGTTTATTTAACGTAAAACATAGAGTCGATTTGCCGAGAATTTTCGGCGATATACCGACATTAGTTTTTGTTATCAATTTCTTTGAAAACGCATTCATAAAATAAAATATTTAAATACATTTTTTATCTCCAGTATTATAGGATCATGAAAATATAAATATCAGTTCTGTCTCTTCAGCTCTTTTCATGTTATATTTATTGGGAAAAGTGTAACACGATTTGCCAGTGAGGTATTAAAACGAGCTCTGAAGTGGGCGAATTTCAGTGGAATTACAAGAAAACCGCTGAAGATACAAAAATCATATAATAGTTACATGGTCCCACAATACTCGCGATGAAAAATATTTATTTAGATTTCTATTGTATCCATGCGTTTTCAAGGAAGGTGATCAAAACCTAGTGTCGGCATTATCGCAAAAATTTCCAGGCGAATCGACACCATTTTTCCACAGTAGACTTCCGTATCGCCCTGAATAACAAGGAAATATTTATCAACCTAAATATTTCTGAAACGGGTATTTCTTCAAGTTAAATAGTAACTGAACAGAATTCAGATCAGTAAGATATCGGCAGAGTTATCTGTTCAAAGAATTTTTTTGCACCGTGCATACATGGGGAGGGTGTTATTAAACCATTCAGTTTTATTTGCGTACGTGACACTTCCATTATCACAGCTAGATGATTGTCATTTTCATAGAAAATTTTCGCACACAAACAGCGACTTCCCGTAATCAAACCTTTAAAACAAACGCGGAAGGCGATTAAAGTGTAATTTATTTCCCCTGTGTTAAACCCGTTTTCACATTCGCTGATAGCGCTATATTTTGTTACACATGTGCGCAGTTGAGAGCTAAGGCACGGCCTGTTCACCCAGTGTGTATTTATGCGCAGCTTAACACGTGCGATCGTCTTTTGTCAGCCGACAAACGTTTTCTTCCGAACGACAGCGGCACCTTCGGCAGCCTCCGGTGATGGTTTTTTTGATCGTTTGCTACACAAAAAAAACGATGGTGCAAACGATGGGTGTAGTAGCTGAGCGTTTTTTTCCATCGTTTAAAACGTCTCAACAGCAAACGATGGTTGGATACGGTCCCTTATGTCAAATAGAAGCTGAGAGCCAACTACAGTTCATTGTATATTTTCTTTGAAGGTAATTTTTGTGAGATCTTCGTGTACCAAAAATTGACGAAGAAAAAACAGAAAGAAGACTTTTAACACATTTAAAATGTGTTTTCTACCAATGATATTTGGCGGAATTTGGCATAAAATTACATGAAGATTAAATATACCTGTATGTATATTCAAATTTTTTGCCCATCCATTATTCCTTTGTACTATTATACCTGTATTTACCAAAACTTCAAAATATGTGTGACTTGTTAACCATATTTAACCAATTTTGTCCAATTCCACAGGACTTGGGTCTGGCACAGGGTGCTGCCACTGATACTCACTCGGCCACTCCCCTCGGTTCATTGGCTCACCAACTGTATCGGGTCATGTACCACTCGGGATATGCCCTCAAGGACTTCTCCTCGGTATTTCAGTTTCTTCAAGGCCAGAACAAGCACTAACATATGCACACATTGTCATCTTCTCCAGGCAAGAACAAGCCTCCCTCAGTATATTCTTACATAGTCCAGATCAAAGGCTAGAGGAGGTAAGAATAGACTTGTCACAATAATGGCCTCCCTCTTCCCAGAGTAAGCCAGACAGACGGCGGATATGTTTTGTCTATGTACTACATGTACCATAGCAAAAACAGGATCTAAAACCCTGACTTATATGAGTATGTAACTCGTGGAGAACAGGGGTTGTTCTCCTGATTGACCAGTCTTGAGTTTGCTGGCAGGTACTAAACTGATAACCATGCCATAACTGGAGTGGATTTATGTGGAGTAGAGCGGACATGGCAGGAGTTGTCTTAAAGCTGACATGACCTTATTTAATGTACGAATGGTAGCGAAAAATAATTTCATAGATATTATAGCCCTCGTTGAATAATACCTGAATAATACGGTCAACATGAGTGAGGCTGCAACAGTATCGTCATGTGTAGAATTTAAAAAGAGATCGCATTTGGACTACTTCGTATAGAGCCTCAAGAATTATCGAATGGTAGGAACAATAATCCCTTTGTGTGCCTTGTTTGGTGAGTGAGGTAAATTGAAACACAATGCTGGAGAAACTGGTGACGGGATCAACATGTTTCATTGTTTTGAGAAAACACTGAACGGTATGTCTAAATCGTGTTTGAATAGTCAGATCCTTTATTTTATTACCCAGTTTTTTTTTCAGATTTTATTACATTGTGTGCGAATGAATGTGTGACAGAATATGATGCTCACAGATTCCAATTTGGGCTGGTGACAACAACGACAGCATAAATATGATGTGGATAGTTCGAGTGTCAGTTCAGACAAAGTTCTCTGTCGACTCTGGCTTTATATATGCGGTGGAAGCAACATTACTCGGATGAGAAGTTGGCAGTATGGCGTCCTAAACTCGGCAAATTTTCATATGGATTAGTTCCGGCAGGTATTATTCAACGGGGGCTATAATATCTGTGAATTTTTTTTTTCGCTACCATTCGTGCATTAAATAAGGTCATGTCAGCTTTAAGAAGATGACATGCTGTAGGCTAAATCAACTGTTACTGAAATTGGAAGGATATTTGTGAAGCTGTGTAAATGGAATCTAATCATCTGCTATCTTTCAGTTCCTGAAAGATTTGCAGATGCATAGAAATTGTTAGATGGGCAAGTGATTGTTCTCTACATGTATTAGTGTGCAGGATTTCCGTGCTGGTGTCTCAAATTAGATAGATACTAGGATAGATAATGTGTATTAAAACTTTCATGAAGAAGGGAAATTACACTCATTCAAGGCACATTAGATTGCATATTTCTATTGAGTGATTCAGTTGTTATCACCAGTATTAGAACTGGTGAGTGAAGTAGCCTAGCTGGCTAGGTTATGTGAGTTAAAACTTTGTGACTTCAAACAGAGTGGATTCCTACATGATTGGTTAAACTCCTTGTGTGAGAGCCCACCACAGCTGACAGATTGTTCACCAAATATAAAGTCTCCCCAAATGTAAGGTTGTAATATTAATATGTTATTATTAGTTATTACTTAATATTAATAATGGAGTGGAATCCTCCCTGATTGGTTAAAAAATTTCTTCAGTGAGTGTCAACCACAACTGACAGATTTATGGCAGATGTTATTCTTCTTTAGTTTAACAAAGGTGTGCAACTGCTCTCTGCTCTCACTCACTGAGGTGTATAACAAAGGTGTGTAACTGCTCTCTGCTCTCGCTCACTGGGGTGTACATGTATAACAAAGGTGTGTAACTGCTCTCTGCTCTCACTCACTGAGGTGTATAACAAAGGTGTGTAACTGCTCTCTGCTCTCGCTCACTGAGGTGTATAACAAAGGTGTGTAACTGCTCTCTGCTCTCACTCACTGAGGTGTATAACAAAGGTGTGTAACTGCTCTGCTCTCACTGAGGTGTATAACAAAGGTGTGTAACTGCTCTCTGCTCTCACTCACTGAGGTGTATAACAAAGGTGTGTAACTGCTCTCTGCTCTCACTCACTGAGGTGTATAACAAAGGTGTGTAACTGCTCTCTGCTCTCACTCACTGAGGTGTATAACAAAGGTGTGTAGCTGCTCTGCTCTCTCACTCACTGAGGTGTATAACAAAGGTGTGTAACTGCTCTGCTCTCACTCACTGAGGTGTATAACAAAGGTGTGTAACTGCTCTCTGCTCTCACTCACTGAGGTGTATAACAAAGGTGTGTAACTGCTCTGCTCTCGCTCACTGAGGTGTATAACAAAGGTGTGTAACTGCTCTCTGCTCTCGCTCACTGAGGTGTATAACAAAGGTGTGTAACTGCTCTCTGCTCTCACTCACTGAGGTGTATAACAAAGGTGTGTAACTGCTCTGCTCTCACTGAGGTGTATAACAAAGGTGTGTAACTGCTCTCTGCTCTCACTCACTGAGGTGTATAACAAAGGTGTGTAACTGCTCTCTGCTCTCACTCACTGAGGTGTATAACAAAGGTGTGTAACTGCTCTCTGACTGAGGTGTATAACAAAGGTGTGTAACTGCTCTCTGCTCTCACTGAGGTGTATAACAAAGGTGTGTAACTGCTCTCTGCTCTCGCTCACTGAGGTGTATAACAAAGGTGTGTAACTGCTCTCTGCTCTCGCTCACTGAGGTGTATAACAAAGATGTGTAACTGCTCT
This sequence comes from Hanleya hanleyi, assembly GCA_036873755.1. Taxonomy (NCBI): domain Eukaryota; kingdom Metazoa; phylum Mollusca; class Polyplacophora; order Lepidopleurida; family Hanleyidae; genus Hanleya; species Hanleya hanleyi. The sequence goes on from JAVTVY010018635.1 coordinate 7,502, forward strand.
CTGCTCTCGCTCACTGAGGTGTATAACAAAGGTGTGTAACTGCTCTCTGCTCTCGCTCACTGAGGTGTATAATAAAGGTGTGTAACTGCTCTCTGCTCTCGCTCACTGAGGTGTATAACAAAGGTGTGTAACTGCTCTCTGCTCTCGCTCACTGAGGTGTATAACAAAGGTGTGTAACTGCTCTCTGCTCTCGCTCACTGAGGCGTATAACAAAGGTGTGTAACTGCTCTCTGCTCGCTCACTGAGGTGTATAACAAAGGTGTGTAACTGCTCTCTGCTCTCGCTCACTGAGGTGTATAACAAAGGTGTGTAACTGCTCTCTGCTTTCGCTCACTGAGGTGTATAACAAAGGTGTGTAACTGCTCTCTGCTCTCGCTCACTGAGGTGTATAACAAAGGTGTGTCTTTTCTCTCTCTTACCATCTTGATGTCTGCATATAACAAAGATTAGTTGTATTTTTATCTCTGCCTAAAACTACTGAATGATATACAAAATGAATGTATTATCTTTCTGCCTCATCACTGAATTATATATATAAGTGTGTAACTGCTCTCCTCTTCTCATTCCACTGCAGGTGTATAAACAAGATTTCAGCTCTGCTCACCTCCACTGAGCCTGTGTTAACAAGCTGAGCTGCCTGCTCTCCATACTTTGGGGTGTATAACAAAGGTGTGTAACTGCTCTCTGCTCTCACTCACTGAGGTGTATAACAAAGGTGTGTAACTGCTCTCTGCTCTCACTGAGGTGTATAACAAAGGTGTGTAACTGCTCTCTGCTCTCGCTCACTGAAGTGTATAACAAGGTGTGTAACTGCTCTCTGCTCTCGCTCACTGAAGTGTATAACAAGGTGTGTAACTGCTCTCTGCTCTCGCTCACTGAGGTGTATAACAAAGGTGTGTAACTGCTCTCTGCTCTCACTCACTGAGGTGTATGCCTTGCCCTCATTAACATGATTTCTTTCTTTGCAATACACAGAAGTGCAGGGTACTCAGAGTACAATTTAATGGTACAAAAAATCAACCAATCATGAAGGATTCCACTGCCCTTTAAACCTCTTTGACAAAACATGTGACAAAAGAATGTTGACTTGCATGCACATATACATTGTGTAGTTGAGCTCAATATGACCAGACTTCTACATTGTTGGTTTCGAAAATGAACTTGAACAAAGATATCTTGATTTTTTAATGAAATGCAACGGCACGGAGCATATTCGCATATTCTCATCATAGTGCTGTATATTGGCTGGGCTGATCAATGTCAAGGATAATATGAACTGTGAGTGCTCTTGTGACCTGAGTGGCACATGAAGGCACCATTGTGATTTTATCATTATCATTTTGTCCTAAATAGGGGAGACTACTCTCTTGGCCAAATCAGAGGGAGGGAATAAAAAAAAATACCCCATTGATGAAAAACTGATGGGATGGGCTGATTATGCAGATTATTATTTGTAGCGAAAACTGTATTTTGTGCTTTCTACGTTGCAGTTGTGAGATATATCAGTTGGTTTTCTCAATGACAGTACAATACAATAATATTTGGGAGTGGTTCCGTGCTATTTCGAGTTGTTTTTGCTATCATACTATATTATACTGTAGAAGTTAATCCTGAAATGAAATGTACTTGCTGAAAGTTTGGTTTATTTATTTGTTTGTTTTGTGTGTGTGTTGTTACCCCTCAGCCTATTAGGCTGTGGGGTTCTGTCAGGCCATTGTCACTTGATTAGTTGTTTAGCATGACCAGCCCTCATCTATATTTTGAGGGCAAATAATTAAAATAGATGAGAGAATCCCTCATCTATTTTAATTATTTGCCCTCAAAATCCCGGATTTACATTTTCAGGAGTATAACTTACTCATTTTTATCGAGCCCGTAGCTTTAGCTGCGGAAAGCTCGATATAGGTGCCACAATGATGTCCGTCTGTCTGTCTATCTGTCTGTCTATCCGCAGGACCAAGTAAATGGTAAAGTTTTGGACTTAGAAATTTCCCCTCAGGACCAAGTAAATGTTAAAGTTTGATTCTAACGCCTGCCCAACTGCCGAACCCTCATATTTCAGATGCTTACATCGGGCTACACATATTGAACCCATCCACTACCCTCGGGGAGTCTGTCCCCACCCCTGGGACCCCAGGACCAAGTAAATGTTAAAGTTTTGGACTTAGAAGATTTTCTTGCCCACAGCTTCTCAGTCTCACCTACATGTATGTCTCCTAAACTAAGGCCATCCCGACCCCCGAACTTTCATATATTTCAAATGCTTACATCGGGCTATACTTATTGAACTCATCCACTACCCTCGGGGAGCATGCTCCCACCCCTGGGACCCCAGGACCAAGTAAATGTTAAAGTTTTGGACTTAGAAGATTTTCTTGTCCACAGCTTCTCTGTCTCACCTATGTTTCCTAAACTAAGGCCAGCCCGACCCCCGAACTTTCATATATTTCAAATGCTTACATCTGGCTTCACTTATTGAACCCATCCACTACCCTCGGGCAGCATGTCCCCACCCCTGGGGCACTGAGCCCCACCCTCTATCTCTCAAACTAAACTTCGCCCGACCCCATACCCTCATATAGTCTGGGAGCTTAGATCATGCTACACTTATTCAACCTATCCACTACCCTCGGGGAGCATGTCCCCACCCCTGGGGCACCGAGCCCCACCCTCTATCTCTTAGACAAAGCTTCGCCCGACCCCATTCCCTCAGATAGTCTGGGAGCTTAGATCATGCTACACTTACTCAACCTATCCACTACCCTCGGGCAGCATGTCCCCTGGGGTACTGAGCCCCACCCTCTATCTCTTAAACTAAGCTTCGCCCGACCCCATTCCCTCATATAGTCTGGGAGCTTAGATCATGCTACACTTACTCAACCTATCCACTACCCTCGAGAGCATGTCCCCACCCCCGGGGCACTGAGCCCCACTCTATATCTCTTAAAGTAAGCTTCGCCGGATCCCATACCATCATGTATTCAAGGAGCTTACATCATCATACACTTATTCAACCCATCCGCCATCTACACTTATTCAACCCATCCACTACCCCTGGGAGAATGTCCTCACCCCCGGGGGCACAGAGCCACACCCTCTATCTCTCATATACCCTCATATATTCTGGGAGCTTACATCATTCTACACTTATTCAATGTATTGCCCGACCCCATACCTTCATATTTCAATTTCAAATTTTATATCTCTTGTATGTGAAACTAACCTACTGTTGGGTATGTGATGCAGTGTACATTGTATATATATATATATATATATATATAGTGAAAAGGTAAAAGAGTCTAACGAGAAGAAATATAAATGAAAAAAAGATTAACTGCCAACACGGTCACATAGCTATATATACACACACACACGCAACAAATCATCTACAATATATTCCTTTATAGTAATTGCTGATAGTTTGATGACATTAGCTTTTTTTCAGAAGTACAATATTAAATAACCTGGCGGGGGAATCCCGCAGTACTGAACCTCTATCAGTTTTGAATTTCGTGTCGCCTTAAATGAAGGACAAAATTTCCTTCAATTTTGCTATCAAACCTGTCTATTCCACATCCTATGATTTACGTTAAAGCTTTTACACGAACCATATTTGTGTCCACACATTTAACTTACTATATTAATTAAAACTGAGTTTGTGGTGTCCCAGTTCTACCAGTGCACATTATTATGTAGCTTACACATGTATGATTGAAAACATTTGTCATTATATTGTTTTATTTGCATACAAATGTGAGGGTTTACTCACAAGGCTGGTGTCCCATTCCATACTGTAAATGATACCTCTACTCCAACTATTACATCGTTAATACCTCTGTCAGAAAAGGGATTATATAATTCACATATCATGACACAAAGTTACACCAAGAACGTGGTCCAAATTGCACGGTCAGTTGTTTCTAACTATACATGTACATATACGTAATGAGCTGTATACGCTTACTTTGAAAAAGAAATGTAATCTTTCTTTCAAGTTTTATAATATAGTTCCTCTTTCAATCCAACTACAACATCACTGATATAGAAACCATATTTGTATGTTTGTCATTTCATGTGCAACCTCAAATGATGTGCCACCCTAAAGGGCTCGATCTTTTTGCGAAGCTGCATGTTTTTATATTCATATATAATTGAATTTAATAATTAATAATCAATAATTATAGCATCTAAAGTCTGTCCACTTTAATTAGTCGTCTACTTTGGATCTTTTCAAAAATCAGTAGTTAACTCTGCATAAATTTTCTTATTTGCAGCGTGTAGAACAAACTGAAATCTACAAAATGACTACCATTTCTCCGTGATATTGATAATATATCACGCTTGAAATAACTTTGTAATTCTCTCCATATAAAACTCCAGTACATTTGTTTCATGTACCAGGCCTCAATTACATAGAGAGACGTCATAATGTATTCATACCCACTGGCAAAAAGGATCATTGATTCCGAATTAAGTAATAACAGGCGGTCCGTTAGAGTGTCGCTTAAATTCCATGCCCAGTGAAATTGCCGAATGATGAACCGGACACACCTCTATGATCGTACACGGTATTGTTGACCTTTGTGCTAGTAAACACGAATACATTATGATGTCTCCCTATGTAATTGAGGCCCGGTACATGAAACAACGGTACTGCAGTTTTATATGGAGAGAATTACAAAGTTATTTCAAGCGTGATATATTATCGATATCACGGAGAAATGATAGTCATTTTGTAGAGTTCAGTTTGTTCTACACGTTGCAAAAAAGAAAATTAATGCAAACTTATCTACTGATTTTTGACAAGCTTCAAAGTAGACGACTAATTAAAATGGACAGACTATAGCATGTGTATTTAAAAAATCAAGGTCATGCTAAACAACCAATCAAGTGACAATGGCCTCATTGGCATGAATATCCGGTCGTCAGTTGTCAACAGTTCTTGTGACCGGTCTAGAAGCCAAACCATTGCCACTAGAGACTTTTGGTGCACAGTATTGTTGAGTGATCAACCACAAGCCTATAGAATTTGGGCACATTGTCATGATTTTTGTGGTTTCCATGGCAACATCACGCAAAATGTCCATATGACGCTGTGAACGTGATAGAAGCCAAACAGTCTCAGCTAGGGACTTCAAATTTGACATGCAGGATTGTTGGATGGTCAACCACAAGCCTATTGAATTTGGGTACATGGCGATGATTTTTACCCCGCAGCCTATTAGGCTGCAGTGTCCTGTCGCGTCGGCATGTACATCCGGTCGTCAGTCGTCAACAATTCTTGTGACCGGTCTAGAAGCCAAACTGTTGCTTCTAGAGACTTCAAATTTGATATACAGGATTTTTGGGTGGTCAACCACAAGTCTATTAAATGTGGGTACTTTGTGATGAATTTTGCGGTTTCCATGGCAACATCACGGAAAATTTCCATATGACGATGTGAACGCATTTTCCGGTCATTGTGTACCAATGGACACTGTCTGGCTGTCTGGCTGAGGTGTTGATGCACCTTTTAGGTGCTGCCTCATGTTTTTTTTTGTCCCCCGCTACTTAGTAGGGGGGGACTTAGAAACACCGGTGTCCGTAATTCCGTAAGATTTTTTTCTTGTCTGGACAATAACTCGTGAACGATTTAACCGATCAACTTCAAACTTGGGGTGTGCGTTGACATTGGCGAGAGGACGGTTGGGATTGTTTTTCAGCAATGTGCATAATCCAATATGGCCGCCGTCAGCCATTTTGGATTATAAGCAGTTGGATCTTGTCCGGACAATAACTCGAGAATGATTCAACCGATCTACTTCATATGTGGGGAGTGCCTTGGCATTGTTGAGAGGAGGATTAGGATTGTTTTTCATGGACGTGCTTAATCCAATAATATGGCCACCATCAGGCATACTGGAATTAATTGGATTTTAAGCTGTTTTATCTTGTCCGGACAATAACTGGAGTACGATTCAACTGATCTACTTCAAACTTGGGGAGTTCCTTGACATCGGTGAGAGGACAGTTGGGAGTGTTTTTCAGCAATGTGCGTATTCTAATATGGCCGCCGTCAGCCATATTGGATTATAAGTTGTTGGATCTTGTCCGGACAATAACTCGAGAACGATTCAACCGATCTACTTCATACCTGGGGAGTGCCTGACATTGTGGAGAGAAGGATTAGGATTGTTTTTGAAGGACGTGCTTAATCCAATATGGCCACCATCAGCCATACTGGATTTCATTGGATTTTAAGCAGTTTGATCTTGTCCTGACAATAGCTGGAGTACGATTCAACTGATCTACTTCAAACTTGGGGAGTCCCTTGACCTTGGTGAGATCCTGGTTAGGATTGTGTTTCATGAACGAGCATAATCCAATTTGGCTGCCATCTACCAGCGATATTGTATTATGTTGCATTTTAAGCAGTTGCATCTTGTCTGGACAACAACTCTAGAATAATTCAACTGATTGACTTCAAACTTGCAGTTTGGCTTGACATCGGTGAGAGGACAGTTGTCATTGCTTTTCAGTTACCTGTGTAATCCAAGATGGCCACCATCAGTCATCTTAGATTTTCAGCATTTAGATCTTGTCTGGACAATAACTCTAGAACGATTCAACCAATCTACTTCAAACTTGGGGAGTGCATGGACATTGGTGAGAGGACAGTTGGTATTATGTTTTATGGATGTGCATAATCCAATATGGGTGCCATCCGCTGTATTAGATTATATTAAGCTCATCAGCGATATTTTCAAATCATACTTTTCATCAATGATATGAGATATCATCGACCAAAAAAAATCGACTATAGAGGTCCATGGCCCCCGCAGCAGCAGCACCATTTACATCCACCCATAACTGGTGCTGCTTAAGCGGGGGACATGGACCTCTAAGGTCGATTTTGTTCTTTCTTTTGGTGGATTTTAAGATTGGCTGGTAAGCTATTACCGTATTGTCAGTTATCCTTTCAACCCACAATATAACAGTGGTTTTGCATACTCATTCAAAGAGAACCCTAAACTGCTTGTGCAAAATCAGCCAAAGCCACTCGCAAACAATACAATTTCCATCTTTTACCTTTTGGTACCTATTCCCAAGATCTGAAATGACCTGGTTTTAGCTGTAATTGGAATCATGTTTATAATAAAACTTGATTGGAAAAATCCCAAATACATGAACATTGTCACTTAAGATAACAATTGAATGCTGCTTATACATGTATTTGTATGCCTAAATATTCCTTGCATGTTTGTCTTTTGTACAATTCTACATTTCTACTGTTTTGTGAGAAAATTTACTCAAATGGAGATTGTTCAATTAGCCTTGATAAAACCTGGTATACGCCATTATATTGTATCCCAGTTAGAACAAAACTTTGTCTTTCACTCAGAAACAATCATGTGTTCCTGAATACATTTGTTTGCTTACCTACATCTGGTGTTGTTAGACTATCTGGAGTGTAGTACATGTTATAACTGGCCCCATACACAGTTCATTGGGTGATGGATTATTGTCATCCAGATGGATATGAGAGTGGTGTAGCTTAATATATTCTGTAATCCTTCATTTTTCTAAAGGTGTATATTTTATATACATGTAGAAGCAAAGTAACTCCGAATAAACTTAATAAACGCATGGTGACAGTCTCAATATTTCGACAAAATTTTATTTGTCATCTTCAGGATGTGATCTAACAGCAGTTACAGGCTCTTATGTACAAAACGACTAACAAAGACTGAAATGGTTCGATACACAAAATTAGAGGGCAATAGCCAATCAGATAATATGGGAACATAACAATTAAGGTAAACATGAGTGGCAAATAGACATGACAAGGAATACACACACCACATAGGCCTGACAATACACAATCGAAATGGCAATAGTTTGATAAAGGATAATAGATACAGGTGGTGATTTATTGAGGTGTGTGAATGTGTATAGAGTGGCAGCAGAAATGTCAATCAGGGGAATAAACACAAGTGAAACAGAGATTAGAAAAAATGTATTAAGTTGATTAGAGAAACGTAACAAAGGTACCTAAGATTGAAATCGGAAATAAGATATAGAGAATTGGATAGTTACAGAACGGGAAATGCTGAACTATATGGGCGAACTATATTAGGCTATTAATTAACAAGACAAGAAATACACACACCACAGAAATGCTGGATAGTTGTATTATCTTCTAAACAGTGATTGATGGAATAAAATATATAAAAATTGAAACTGGAAACAAAATACCAAAATAATAAACAGTAGTCTACCTGAATAACTGTAGCTCTTTCGAAGCTTTTACACCACTGTTAAGTTTAGGATTTGAGCGCCGAATAGCTAGGGCTTCCTTAAATAACAAGACATTCCAGTGATCCGCGGAGTCGATAACTTTAGTGTTAGACAATAAGACTGAGGACAATGGGCAATATGGAATACCTTCTAATCTATTAGGTAAATCAAGTAGGTCTTTAATATGTTGGAAGTGCTCACAACTGAACAAATGAGAATGGATTTCGCTGTTGCCTTTACTATGTTCCTTTAGTCGTGTTTCAAGACAACGCTCAGTTTTTCCGATGTAACTAGAATTACAACCAGGACAGGTAAATTGGTACACAATATCACTTCTAAATTCATGCGGAGTCTTGTCTTTAATGTTGATAATTGCACTGACTTTAGTGGTTCTCCAATGAACAATGATCTTCACTGGCTTTGTGAGAAGTCTGCGAATTTTGCTTAAATATCGTTTGACTATTCGTTCTCCCTGAGGACCAACGTAAGAGAATTTAAGCCAGATTTTAGGTATGTCGTCTTTAGGTTTATCTCGAGGCGCACAAGCCAAACGGGTGATGAACTTTTTGACAAGTTTTTCAACTGTAGCTTTGGGGAAGCCATTCCAAGACATAAAGTCTTTAATACCACTCAACTGATTGTTGAATAGCGAAACAGTACTACAAAGTTTGTGAGCTCTAGTTATAAGTGCCCGTATCCAAGCGGTTTTTGTAGTCCAAGGTTGAAAGCTGTCGAAATGAACATACTGGCCGGTACAAGTGGATTTTCGGTATATTGAGGTTGTCATTCCATTGCAGATTTTGATATCGAGGAAATGTACATCAGTATAAGCGTGAAATGTCTCGTGGGTAAACTTGAGCTGTGGGTTGAAAGTGTTCAGTGCCGTCAAGATTGAGTTGAAATCAGCAGGTTTGGCTAGAACAAGTGTGTCGTCCACATATCTACAGTAGAATTTAACCGTTCCATCTTGGACCAGTTTATCCACCACTGTCTTTTCTAGTTCAGTCATGATGATGTTGGCGAGGGTCGGCCCTAGGGGGGAACCCATCGATACACCGTCCACTTGCTGATACAATACATTGTTGAACGAGAATGGGGTTTTAGTACAGGAGTCCATCAACAGTTTTTTCAGGGTAGTCTTTCGGATAGTGGTTGTAATTACCTTCTGTTTATATATACGGTCAAGAATGATATTCACTACTTTCCTCAGAGGCACATTGGTGAACAGCGATTCGACATCGAAGGAAACAAAGCGATAGCCTTCATCGAATAAATTTTGTGGAATTTCTCGAATACGTTGGGCTGCATCAAAGGAATCAGATAGTGAGTATTCGTTATCCGTTAATGGTTTCAATAGTTTCTACAGGAATTTACCTACTTTCGAGTAGGCAGTACCAGTTGTGTCGATAATTGGGCGAAACTTGGGCAGATTCACAAAATCTTTGTGTGTTTTCGGTAACCCATGGGCGCGTGCTGGTCTCGTGGATTTGGGTTTCACTTCCTTCAATTCATCGTCAGTAATTTCACCTCGACGATGAATTGTGCGCAGGTAATTTTGCAGGGTGCGTAGTTGGGTCATACTGGGGTTCTTGCCTACATGTTTTGGTTCTTGGTTCTTGCCCAAGTTTCGCCCAATTATCGACACAACTGGTACTGCCTACTCGAAAGTAGGTAAATTCCTGTCGAAACTATTGAAACCATTAACGGATAACGAATACTCACTATCTGATTCCTTTGATGCAGCCCAACGTATTCGAGAAATTCCACAAAATTTATTCGATGAAGGCTATCGCTTTGTTTCCTTCGATGTCGAATCGCTGTTCACCAATGTGCCTCTGAGGAAAGTAGTGAATATCATTCTTGACCGTATATATAAACAGAAGGTAATTACAACCACTATCCGAAAGACTACCCTGAAAAAACTGTTGATGGACTCCTGTACTAAAACCCCATTCTCGTTCAACAATGTATTGTATCAGCAAGTGGACGGTGTATCGATGGGTTCCCCCCTAGGGCCGACCCTCGCCAACATCATCATGACTGAACTAGAAAAGACAGTGGTGGATAAACTGGTCCAAGATGGAACGGTTAAATTCTACTGCAGATATGTGGACGACACACTTGTTCTAGCCAAACCTGCTGATTTCAACTCAATCTTGACGGCACTGAACACTTTCCACCCACAGCTCAAGTTTACCCATGAGCATTTGACGCTTATACTGATGTACATTTCCTCGATATCAAAATCTGCAATGGAATGACAACCTCAATATACCGAAAATCCACTTGTACCGGCCAGTATATTCATTTCGACAGCTTTCAACCTTGGACTACAAAAACTGCTTGGATACGGGCACTTATTACTAGAGCTCACAAACTTTGTAGTACTGTTTCGCTATTCAACAATCAGTTGAGTGTTATTAAAGACTTTATGTCTTGGAATGGCTTCCCCAAAGCTACAGTTGAAAAACTTGTCAAAAAGTTCACCACCCGTTTGGCTTATGCGCCTCGAGATAAACCTAAAGACGACATACCTAAAATCTGGCTTAAATTCCCTTACGTTGGTCCTCAGGGAGAACGAATAGTCAAACGATATTTAAGCAACATTCGCAGACTTCTCACAAAGCCAGTGAAGATCATTGTTCATTGGAGAACCACTAAAGTCAGTGCAATTATCAACATTAAAGACAAGACTCCGCATGAATTTAGAAGTGATATTGTGTACCAATTTACCTGTCCTGGTTGTAATTCTAGTTACATCGGAAAAACTGAGCGTTGTCTTGAAACACGACTAAAGGAACATAGTAAAGGCAACAGCGAAATCCATTCTCATTTGTTCAGTTGTGAGCACTTCCAACATATTAAAGACCTACTTGATTTACCTAATAGATTAGAAGGTATTCCATATTGCCCATTGTCCTCAGTCTTATTGTCTAACACTAAAGTTATCGACTCCGCGGATCACTGGAATGTCTTGTTATTTAAGGAAGCCCTAGCTATTTGGCGCTCAAATCCTAAACTTAACAGTGGTGTAAAAGCTTCGAAAGAGCTACAGTTATTCAGGTAGACTACTGTTTATTATTTTGGTATTTTGTTTCCAGTTTCAATTTTTATATATTTTATTCCATCAATCACTGTTTAGATAAGATAATACAACTATCCAGCATTTCTGTGGTGTGTGTATTTCTTGTCTTGTTAATTAATAGCCTAATATAGTTCGCCCATATAGTTCAGCATTTCCCGTTCTGTAACTATCCAATTCTCTATATCTTATTTCCGATTTCAATCTTAGGTACCTTTGTTACGTTTCTCTAATCAACTTAATACATTTTTCTAATCTCTGTTTCACTTGTGTTTATTCCCTGATTGACATTTCTGCTGCCACTCTATACACATTCACACACCTCAATAAATCACCACCCGTATCTATTATCCTTATCAAACTATTGCCATTTCGATTGTGTATTGTCAGGCCTATGTGGTGTGTGTATTCCTTGTCATGTCTATTTGCCACTCATGTTTACCTTAATTGTTATGTTCACATATTATCTGATTGGCTATTGCCCTCTAATTTTGTGTATCGAACCATTTCAGTCTTTGTTAGTCGTTTTGTATATAAGAGCCTGTAACTGCTGTTAGATCACATCCTGAAGATGACAAATAAAATTTTGTCGAAATATTGAGACTGTCACCATGCGTTTATTAAGTTTATTCGGAGTTACTTTGCTTCTGCATTATGCCAAGCTTATCAGTGGATCAACACGATTATATACATGTAATCTACAAATAAATGGTGGTTCCATGTGAGAATCAAGTTCTTTTGTGATTACTGTTTTGTTTATTCATCTTTTCCTTCTATTTATATGACTTATATTTCTATCAGTTGTAGGGGTACCTGGTGAGGTGAGCTCCTTGGTAGTCTAAACAACCATTGCTGAGTTAACAATCTTTTTATGTCCCTGCCCATATTTATATGGGGGGGTGTATATAGAGTTTGGTCTGTCCGTCCTTCTGTACGTACATGTACGTCCGTACGCACGAAGTTTCCGGCCAATAAATCTTCAATGGATGGACGCTTTCACTTGAAATTTTGTTCACTGGTGTACATCCATGAGGCCTTGAATGGGATTGCGTTTCGAGAAATTTCACATACAGGTGGCGCCACCACATGGTGTTAAATGGGCCTAGGCTAGGTTAATAAATGTACAAGATGGGGTTTCCAGGCGATAAATCTCCAGTGGTTTGATGCTTTGACTTGAAATTTTTCTCAATGATGTACGGCCATAAAACCTTGAATGGGATGGCGTTTCGAGAAAATCCGCTTGCACGTGGCGTTAAATGAGCCTACTGGTTAGGTTAATACATGTACAAGATGAGGTTTCCGGGCGATAAATCTATAATGGTTTTGACGCTTTCCATTGAAATTTTGTTCATTGGTTTACAGCCATGAGACCTTGAATGGGGATGGCGTTTCGAGAAAATCCGCTTGCAGGTGGCGTTAAATGAGCCTACTGGTTAGGTTAATACATGTACAAGATGTGGTTTCCGGGTGATAAATCTATAATGGTTTTGACGCTTTCCATTGAAATTTTGTTCGTTGGTTTACAGCCATGAGACCTTGAATGGGATTGCGTTTCGAGAAAATCCGCCTACAGGTGGCACCACCACATAGTGTTACATGAGCCTACTGGCTAGGTTAATACATAAACTAGACGGGGTTTCCGGACGATAAATCTATAATAGGTTGACGCTTTCCAGTGAAATTTTGTTCACTGGTTTACAGCCATAAGACCTTGAATGGGATTGCATTTCGAGAAAATCCACCTACAGGTGGCACCACCACATAGTGTTAAATGGTGCTAGCCTAGGTTAATCAAGATGGGGTTTCCGGGCGATAAATCTCCAGTGGTTTGATGCTTTGACTTGAAATTTTTCTCGCTGATGTACAGCCATAAGACCTTGAATGGGATTGCGTTTCGAGAAAATCCGCTTGCAGGTGGCGCCACCACTTGGCATTAAATGAGCCTGCTGGCTAGGTTAATACATATACTAGATGGGGTTTGCGGACGATAAATCTATAATGGGTTGACGCTTTCCATTGAAATTTTGTTCACTGGTTTATAGCCATAAGACCTTGAATGGGATTGCGTTTCGAGAAAATCCGCTTCCAGGTGATGCCACCACTTGACGTTAAATGGTCATTAATACATTTACATGTACCAGATGGGATTTCCGGGTGATAAACATCCAACGCGTTGATGCTTTCACTTGTAAGTCACAGGGAAGAGAAACGTTACCTCGGCATATCCATACTAGGAATGTAAGTATATATATCTATAAAATACTCCTACCCCTCTACATCCTCCTTTCATAACATATGTTTGTTAACTACTGTAACTGCAATAAATCATCAACAAACATAGGCCATCATTCATAGTCAGCATAACTTCTTCACATTTGTACAAGGTATGAGGGTATTATACTTCCAGAACAGCTACCGTCAACCCATTAGAAATGCAAAACAAAAGTCAAGATCTTGCCATACCCCAATGCAATACGGTATACCACAAATTTTTTCGTGCAACGTCAGCTGTCAGATGGTGGACAGGCATATTCCATGCATGTGCCTACCCCAAATATCCTCCATACATCTTAAAAAAATAAAAATACCAGTAATGATTATCCACTACAATACTATTTCATGATCAACTTTTACTCATTAGGCGGGGGCATTTATCACCTTCAGTGATAATTAATCCACATCCCATCAAATATGCTTCTCCAAAGGGGGCATACTCACTGATGCTGTTACTTCTAGTTTTCTCATAATTTCAATATATACATTACAGATAGTTGTCAGCTGTTCTTATTGATACTTTGGTGGCCTTGTGGTAAGTGCTCACCTCACAACCATCAGGTCCCATGTTTGACCCTAGGGTGAGTCATACCAAGCGTATAAAAATTGGAATTTGTGTCTTCCTTGCTTGTTGCTCATCAGTAAAGAGAAGAGAACAAGGTGTCAGGATAATGTGACCGAGGAGTCGTGATCTGACTGAAAATCCAACTCCGTCACAATCTGATTAATAAGAATATTTTCCCTGTCCTATCACAGTCACATAGTTCATCTCTTTCCATTGGATACCTTGGTAGGACTATTGCATTATTTCCCTTGGATGTTTGTATCTGGTGCTGCTCAGGCCAGTTCTGGGGACCGTGTGGTCATGTTACTCAGGATGTCCGCATGGATGGCTATAAAAGTGGAGGCGTGGCCAAGCTACAGAGAGAATTTTATCGAGGCCATAGCTTTAGCTATGGAAAGCTCGATACAGGAATCTAAATGCAAATGCATAGACAAGCCGGAGCGGCAAATTTTTCCGACCCCCTCAAAAAAAAAAAATAGAAAAAACAGAAAGCAAATATGGTACTTGTCATGTATCTTTTTTCAATTGATGCTTAAAGATGTAATCAGCCTCAAAATGGATGGATTTTGTAAACTCTCCCCTATGCGTTTTTTTCAGCAGGGAAGATTACCAATGTATCATATGTATTATATTTGATGATAGTGGGATCGCCATATACAACGAATGCAAGAATATCTTGTCAGAGAAATTCGAAACTCTGACCGCTTCGACGAGTTTTCTGTTTTGTCATTGAGTGTGTGTTGTACGCGGAGTGGATAATGACGTATGAGTGACGTTGCGACGCTCACGAATCTGAATGCTGCACAGCTGCAGCCATGGGATAACGTCATGGCTCGTGCTTACGGTTCGGTAATGTCGCATAGCATACGTTGGTAGAATGCATCACACGTGTATACGCTTGTTGACACGGCCGTGGAAAAAATAAACGGCATGCCATGCTGTTTATTTTTAAGCATCAATTCCTTCTATTTTCTCGTGAATGGTAAAAACAAGTTTAGTTTTTTGTGGTCAAATGTGTCTCATTTTGTACCTGTTGTAACATATGTAACTTTCGCTGAGTTTGAGTGACATCGATTTCAGCCCAGATTTGAGGCTGATTACATCTTTAATACAGGGTAAGTAAACTTATCACCACCAGTGTGTACCAGTTGGCCTAGAATAAGATTGCAATCGATCACTGATAAAGCAACAGATTGATGATTTCGGGCTCAGATCTCATGCGACTCTCTTGGAGAATGGAATAGAGTGCTTCAATCCAATGAATATCACATAATATATTGTATGCCTATTTGGACAAAAAAATATTAACATGTCGGTTCAGCAGAATTTTGTGAACTTTTCGCTAAACTTGTTTAGTATTTCAATTGAGATCCCTTTCATTTGTTGAGTGTTTCTTCACAAGAGATATACGAACTCGAGTAGTATAGAAAGGACCGATCTATTAGTAGAAATTGGGGTATCCATGTTGAAGGTATGGGGGATGAAGTGGGATGAAAGTTCAAAGGTCACTTCCAGGTCAAAGGACAAATGTCATGAGAAGGTCAGAAGTTATTTCCGGTGTCCAGCTGCGCATGTGTAGTCGGTTAGTAGAAAAAGGCATTTGGGTGGATGTTTTGGGTTAGAGGTGGGCCAGCCCGTTCCTTCTCATTCACCAAACGCTATATAGATGATCTTCTCGCTGTGGATAATCGCTATATAAATCACGCAGTGAAGGATAGATATCTACCTTCACTGGATTTGAAGGAAACTACAGATAGCCCTAACGGCACGTCATATTTAGGCCTATATCTCTATAAAAATGAAGCGGGCCTTCTCTCTCGTCGACTTTATGACAAAAGCGATGATTACAATTTCGACATCGTAAACTATCCCTTTCTGGACAGTAATATTCCAGTGGGACCTGCATATGGCGTATACATTTCTCGCCTAGTAGCATTTGCTAGATCCTGCGTTAAGTGTGACGATTTTAATCAACATCACAAAACATTGTTGCAGAAACTTATAAAACAGGGCTATACCACCAAGCGCCTCCCCTCAAAGTTTCTCAAATTTGGCGATACATATCGCATGCTGATAGCAAAATATGAGTGTAGTGTGCAAGATCTATGGCATTATGTTTTGTAACTTGTGTCTAATTCCGCTTAACCTGGGGCTAGGGGCCGTATGAACCCATGTACTTCAAGATCGTCATGGTGTTCATATGAACAGTCACAATCAAAGCGTGACTGAGATGCATCATTCTCTAGGTGACGAATTTACAACGAATATTATGGATTAAGAATACTGATCAGCGATACGGATTTGATATTTTTGGAACATCATGATGTCTTGCCGGCACCATTGAAACCGCTTCTCTCTTGCAGGAAACTAGCTTATGTTTATGTATACTATGATTGTCTTTCGAATTTGATGCTAATACTGTTATATGCAATATGGAATGAGTCTTTGGATTATGGACTTGGATATTCTTTAATGGACGACGGCTGAATTATGAATGATGGACCAAATGCTTGAAATGTAATCAGTGGTCCGAACGGTCGTGTGAGGTATCGGTTTGAAGCACTCATTGGGGAGCATCCGACTGAACTGGTGTGGAGTGAAAGTAATGCCATGGCGCGCATACTCCAGGGAATTGTGGTAAGGGCATTGGAATGGATGTTTTGTGGTCAAGGTGGACCACCCGAGGTCCGAAAGGTTCATGTGAGGTATCAGTTTGAAGCACTCGTGGGGGAGCATCCGACTGGACTGGTATGAACAGGAAGTGCCATCAATCTGCGCATGCGCAGTAGTGAAGGGGTGGGGATGGACGTTTTGGGGTCGAGGTGGGCCCATAGTGGGCCTACAGGGTGTGAAGGATATCCACTTGAAGCGCTCCTCGAAGCCAATCATGTGATGGGTGGGTGAATTTCTGATCAAAGAACCGCAACAACAAGGATGACAATCCAATCATTTTATTATCCCCAAGGGTACAGCATACCCCAAGAAGGGAAGAACGCCAATGGTATGTATTCAAGCCATCAAAAGCTAGTCGATGTGTAGTCACGTAAAATGTCACATTGGCCACAGTACATTGGGTGTTGGGGCGTTGTCTCTGGGCCCATGCCATAGCATCTAAGGTGTGAACTTGTTGGTCGGCGCATGCCCGATGGTGAGGAAGGGTTGATCAAGACCCGGATGTTGGTGCTGGGTTAGGTAGTAATACCGGACTTGGTTGGTTTCCTTATGGCGTAAGATATAGCCAAAAGCCAGATTCAACGTTAAGGTCGCAGTTAGATCCGGGAAAATGGCTTCCACGTAGCTGTGTAGAGAGTCCTCCAACTGGAACTTGTAGGGGTCTTGATGCGGGCGACGGTGGTTGAAACACTGACGGATGGTGGTCCAATGGCGCCTATACATCTCTCTCACATGTTGGGCGGTCGGCAGGAGTTCGCTGGGGACATCCACGGAAACAGCTAGCCTGGTCTGGGGTGACTGGATGGATGGGCGGCAGATCGATCTCCATGGATGGTAGAGTGCTCCAAGGTGGCGCTTTGGCTCGATGGGTGCTCCATTGACACACCGTTCTTGGCGGTGTAATACATCTGGCGATTAAACATTTTCCAACATGTCTCACAGGCATATTGTCTCAGGTATGACAGGACAACTCATGGCATCGCAAGTGGTACATGTGCTTAAACCGTTGGGGCATGTGGTACACGAGAACATCTTGGAAGAGTATGGTACATGTGCTTGAAGGCCTTGGGGCATGTGGTACAGGAGAACATCTTGGAAGAGTGTTTGATGAACTGGGTCAGCACGCTTCCTTTATAGGGCTAGTTCCATCCGGTTCAAACTGGTTCCCGTCCTGGGAATTTTCCTTCTATCTGGTTCAAACTGGTTCCCCTCCTGGGAATTCCCGGTTCCATTGTGTCCTCCTGGGAATTCCCCTTAATGTAGGTATAACCAGTTTCACTGTATCCTCCTGGAAATTACCCTTCTATTGTTCGTATAACCATCCGGTTTGTGCCATGATCCCATGGATGTTTAAAGGCTATATCACACTCCGTGCATCCATGTGTGGATACTTCCTGGCGATCATGTGTCTGATGACGTAAACTATCTAGGCAATAAAAGTGCTTTGAGCACATCATGCACGTGAACATCCTGGCAGAGTGTCTGCTGAAATGGTCACTTTTACAAAACTTTTTAACCAGTTCGAACTGGTATGCCATGATCTCTCCTTACGACAACATG
The DNA here is from genome assembly GCA_036873755.1 of Hanleya hanleyi. Lineage (NCBI taxonomy): Eukaryota > Metazoa > Mollusca > Polyplacophora > Lepidopleurida > Hanleyidae > Hanleya > Hanleya hanleyi. The sequence goes on from JAVTVY010018635.1 coordinate 25,933, forward strand.
CAGAACCCCCAGGAAAGGTTTCAATGGACAAGCTACTTAAGGCCCTATGCTAGCATCAGTGAGGACAGGTACCTGGTGCCTGCGGGTCATCAATAAAAACACACAAGACAGGCTATTGAGATCTCATTTTTACCCCTCGGACAAAATTTGGCCGAAGGGTATTGTCGACGTCATGTACGTCCATCTGTCTGTCCATCACACCTTTCTCGTTACCAAGATATCTTTAGAACAACTTACCCTAGGCACACCAAACTTGCAGTGCACACCCATATGCTCGTGACCCTATTGAATCTGGACCCGATTGATTGGAAACTTTGGCGGCCATCTTTAATTTATGCGAAACCATCACAGCTTTCTCGTTACCAAGATATCTTTAGAATGACGTACAATAGGCACACCAAACTTGCAGTGCACATCCATATGCTCATGACCCAGAACCCTATTGAATCTGGACCCGATTGGTTGGAATTTTGACGTCCATGTTTAATTTATGCGAAACCATCACAGCTTTCTTGTTATCAATATATCTTTAGAACGACTTACCCTAGGCACACCAAACTTGCAGTCACATCCATATGCTCGTGACCCAGAACCCTATTGAATCTGAACCCGATTGGTTGGAAACTTTGGCGGCCATGTTTAATTTATGCGAAACCATTAATCTTGTGTATCTCGGGTACCATTTCGCTGTTCAGTGTGAAACTTGGTATAGATCATCAAGAAACTTCAAAGGAATGACCAAACCAATTTTCCTGATTCGGTGGAAACCTTGGTAGCCATCTTTAATTTATTTAAAATCTTTAATGATATATATCTCTGATACCATTTAAGTGTTCTATACGAAACTTGGTATACAGCATCGATGTATTAAGAGACTTGCAATGAATAACCACATCAGTGAGTGGCGGGAAGGATGGGCGGCCATCTTTAATTTATGCGAAATCATTAATGATCTCCATCTCTGATACCGTTCAAATGCGCGATGTAAAATTTGGTATACCTCGTCGATGCATCAAGAGACTTATGTAATGAATACCAGTTTCTCTGATTGGACGTGTGACGAAAATGCCCATGGCTTGGAGAATGTCATTTTCGTTCTACGCTGACATTCAGAATAGCATTGTGAATGGACCGACAATGGTGGGTATTCGACCTACCTGTATTGACTGTGCGCTGAAACTTTCAGCGAGGGACGTGTAAATATCCCTGACCCGCATCTTGCATCAGAACCGGTCGAGAGAAGTCGAACTTTGTTGATCTGGCACGAAATCCAACACCGCCGAGTCTATACTTTTGCTTTATGGGGGCTGCCATGTTTGGGCGCGCAATGGATTCTGGGAGCCAGAGCCTATATAAGACGGACAGAATGGACGTTCGGCATTCTGTCTCAGACAATCTGCGGGTAAACATCGCACGGGAGAGCACAGAGACAGGATCGCCGCAAATGTGCCGAATGTGCCGAAAGTGCCGAATTGACTGCCGAAACAGCGCCGAACCATCCGCCGAAGGTTGGAAAACCTAGAGCTGAGCCATAGCTTGGGAATATAGATACTAACACACACAGTATCTGATGACGAGACGAACCGTCAGATGAGGATAAGATACTAACACTATAATACAGAGCACCAAATATCCCACACTGCAGCCCATCACACAAATACCATTTTACATGATTACATATACTTGCTCACATACAAGATCGTCGGCATTAGGGACGGAATAGATCTAATCACACTCACCTACACTAGTTACCTACAGGCCTCGGCTAGAGGTGACGGATTACACAAGCTTATATCCACTGTACATATTTACACTGCTGCAGGGCTCGAATTATGCTTTGCCGCAAGTCTTGAATACTATTACAAATCATTGATATTAATTGACATTACACTGTAAGGTAATAATACGCTCCCGAGACCAGGGCATTATTACCACATATATATGCAGACAGTCTGAGCCTATTAACTCGCCCTTGGGTCCACGCCGTAGAGAGGCCGTTGCCGGAGACGGGTCTCCGAAGTCTGGCCGCCGCAGACGTGAGGTCTGCCGAGCCGAAGACTGGTCGCCGAACACGGGCCGCCGAAGATGTGAAGTCTGCCGAGCCGAAAGGGGTCGCCGCCGAATTCGGGCCGCCGAAGATGTGAGGACTGCCGAGCCGAAAGGGGCTGCCGCCAAAGACGCTGTGGTGTGCCGTACGGGCTGACGCCGCCGAAGGGCTACTGCCAGGAGAGGCAGTGATACGGAGACGATTCCACCCTTACAGAAAATTAAGATTGCAGAGAGATTGCAGAGAGATTGCGGAGTTAGCTTGCGGTAGCTTACAATGTTAGCTACCGATAAGATCCCATTTGAAACATTGGGAGCTTGCGCTAGCTCCCGATAAGGCCGGTAGGTTGGCTCCCGCAAGGTAGTGATAGCTCCCCGCAACCTAGCGCAAGCTTGCGCCAGCTCCCGATTGTAGCTCCCTGCGAGCTCGCGCCAGGTCCCCATTCCTGCTCCGTGCGAGCTTGTGCTAGCTCCCCGCGAGCTCGCGATACCTCCCCGCAAGCTCGCGATAGCTCACCGCAACCTTGCGCTAGCTCCCCGCAAGCTGCTACCTTGCCGGGAGCTACCGATAAGCTCCCATTTGAAACATTGCTAGTTTGCGGCTGTCCATGGTAGCCAGCGCTAGTTAACGAAGATCCAGAGTTGTATTACTGTTGTAGGGTTGCGCGAGCTAGCGGTAGGTGGCGCAAGCTAGTGGTAGGTTGCGCAAGCCAGCGACCTATCAAACTTGATCCACAAAATCAGTGACCCTGGTTCAGCCTACAATTTCACAAATTCATTATGTACATGTAGGTCAAGATCAGAACAAAGACAGGGTGAGCATACATGTACTATATACACCAGCTATTTGAATACATGCAGAACAAATTAGGGGAAAAGATCTGAATTTTGCAAAATGGTAGATTAACTATCCAATAAAATTAAAAGTTTTATAGCTAATTGAGGTTAACCATGGGTTAACTGAATAATGACCATCCATTTAGTTTGCTTAAGAAATAGCCTAGTACTGGTATCAAGTGAATCCAAATTGAATTGCTATTCATCTTTAAGAAATAACATGAGGTGAGTTTCAGTGGATTACTAAATGCATTATATGCCTTATACTCTACACCAGGTCTAAGTTAGAAAATTCATAATTAAACCCTCTCTTACTCTCACTATGTTAATTCACTTCAGGCAAAACTCAGCTATGATTGCTTGATCATTTAAAAGAGCATGTACTTACCAGAAACTAATGAAACAACATGAAATGACTCTCTCTTATAGATACATCCATTGAACTGAGCTGTATAACAGCTTCTCCCTCCAATTTTTCAAATGCTGACTGCATCACACACCATCCCTCCCCGTTCAAAAGTAGTCCATTTCCAGGGCAGGAAATACCAAGAATAAAAGGGCACTAATCCCATATCTAAAGAAAGTTTATCATTCACAAGAATGTGAAAACATAAGTAAATATCTGTAGCACTGCAGAGAACAGATTTTTTGGCCTTGTGTGGAAGGGAACTTTGGAATTTTATTAATGTATTCCTACACACTGGTCACGAGACTGACCCAGATTTTCCAGATGTTGGTTTAAGGAAGGCCTATATAGCTGGACAGGAAAAGTAATGGTGTGGAATCTCAAGAATACAGAGACTATCAAATATCTCAAACTTGCGATAGCTCCCACAAAGTTGCGCTACCTCTCGCGAGCTAGCAGGTTTGAAACTCTGCGATGATGGTAGGTAGCGCAAACTTGCGGTGAGTACCAGAAACAATCTATGATAGTGAGCGCGAGGTAGCGGGTATCTCACGCAAGCTAACGGGTAGCTCCCGCTGGCTGTCGCGATCAGCTGGTTAGCTCGCACTAGTTCGCGCAAGGTAGCGGATAGCTCGCGCAAGGTAGCGGATAGCTCGCGCAAGGTAGCGGATAGCCCGCACAAGTTAACATATGAGCCCGGGAGCTTAGCGGGAGCTCCCCGCAACCTTAAATTTCTATAAGGGCAGAGACGATTAATAATGCTTAGATGAACTGGGCCGTGTAACCTTAGACACGGTAGACGTTCCATACAGTCCGGGGCTACGCCTACGACCGGAGAGGAACCAGAGACGCCATACCATACCCCGACGAGAGCCAGTCTGGACGAGACTGGGCCGTGACGCGTCATAGATAGGGTCTCCTGTATATATTGTATATAATTCGTCTTTCTCTTAAGATAAAGATAACACTTAACGATAACTACCTCTAGAGTAGGGATCTTTATTACAGGTATTGTGCGCGTACAGAGCTGTGTACATAGCAGAATACAATATTATTACTTTATTATTGCCTTGGTTGTTTCTACAGGTCCCTCCCATCCTATCTCCTCGATCCACACAAGGTGACGGGTTGAATCGGACCTTCCTCGTTGGCCAATTCCAGTCATACGAGACTGCATTCACATCAGCCTGACAATTTGTCACAGGGGCCTGAGACCAGGCCGCCTCAAGTCTCGTATACACCGCAAGGATAGACGTTTTCTGACCGCTCGAACGTCACAACTGGTGGCAGCGGTGGGATGGCCAACACCGGGAAACCGATGGAGAAGGGACCACGCTGGGAAGAAACAAGAAACCCAAGCATGACGACTATTGGAGACGTCGGCGCCGAACTACGTCCAGCGGACATCGACTCGCTGTCATGGAGGATGAGAAGCCAGCGGCCGCTGTCCTCCGGTTGGAGGGGCCGTGCTGGAGTCTGCTGTCCGTCCACATGCAGGGCCACAAAATTGATGTTGAAGTAGAAGGGGTTGTCAACTGCTTGGGCAGATCCACCAAGAAAAAACTTTCCCATGTACAGGGGTAAAAGCGTTCGGTGTCCGGTTATTTTCGTTTAGTTTGACCTAACGAAACGCGAACGGAACGAAATGTAAACGCGTTTCAAACGCTTACCAAACGATTATAGTAAACGAAACGCTTTCAATATCGCTTAATTTTTATTTTATCAAAACGCGTTTCCCTCGTCAAACGCGTTTGCTCTGATCGAAACGCGTTTATAAACGCGTTTGTGAATGCGTTTTATAAACGCTTCGAACGGGTTTCTCTTTTCGTTCGACTTTGTGCAAATTTGTGTTTTTATTTTGCAAACCAGGCCAGGAAGTCCACGTGTCGGGGCTTTCCTCAGCCGCTATTATAATCCCTGTGCTATAAATATATGTGGCATAGCCTTTAATATACAAGGGTAAACACGTTCTGTGTCCGGTAATTCGTTTCGTTTATATATTGCGCTAAGATTAAATCTTTTCGTTCACCAAGCGAAACAATATATGTCTTCCCGTACCAAGCGAAATGATTAATCAGGCATGTTATACTGAGTCGAAAAAGCGTTTCGCCTGACCTTGACTCCATGCAGCTTTTGACCAACACTCAGTCGCCGAACCGTTGTACAAAGATAAAAAAACAGACCAAATAATATTCTCGCCCGACAAAGCAACCGTGGTGTGGACGGTAATGCTTATTTAACAACAACAACAACAACAATAAAACGCGTTACGAAACGCGTTTCCAAAACGCGTTTCGAAACGCGTTTTCAAAACGCGTTTCAAACGCAAGCTTAAATCTTTTCGTTCACCAAGCGAAGAAATATTTGTCTTTCCGTACCAAGCGAAATGATTAGTCAGGCGTGTGATACCGAACCGAAAAAGCATTTCGCCTGACCTTGACTCCATGCGGGTTTTGATCAACACTCAGTCGCCGAACCATTGCACAAATAAAAAAAACCAGACCAAATAGTATTCTCGCCCGACGAAGCAACCGTGGTGTGGACGGTGATGCTTATTTAACAACAACAACAATAAAACGCGTTCCGAAACGCGTTTCCAAAACGCGTTTCGAAACGCGTTTCAAACGCGTTTCAAACGCGTTCATAAACGCGTTCGTGAAACGCGTTTTAAGCGAAACGAAACGAAAGATAAATGAACATACCGATGATCAAACGCGTTTGCGAGGTATAAACGCGTTCTTTGAGAAGCAAACGAAACGAATACAAAACGCGTTTAGAACGCTATTGAAACGCGTTTCAAACGCTAATAGAGCGATAATATACGTGAAAAACCGGACACCGAACGCTTTTACCCCTGTAGGATTTACAATCCAAACACAATTCTTGGAGAAGAAGCAACCCTTTAAAGCAGGCACGTCTCGACTGTTTTCTTATATCTGAGGAGCTATTAAATATTACGGAAGATGTTGATATTTTACCAGGTTTTAGAAGTGACCATTCCAGAGTCATCTTAAAATTGAATTGCAAGAAAATTAAAGATGGAATAGGAATTTGGAAATTTAACAACTCTCTGCTTAATGATTTGGTGTATTGTGAAAAGGCGAAGGAAAATATCCGAAATACCAAATTACAATATGCAGGTACATCTTATTCATCAGAGGTCGTGGACACTATCCCACCAGATAAACTGCATCTGTGTATTTCTGATCAACTCTTTTTGAAATTTTCCTATTAAATATTCGTACTATCACACTGCCTTATGCTGCCAAGAAAAAACGAGAAAAACTAGAAAAAGAAAATATGATAGAAAACAAAATTTAAATTTTGGAACAGTTTGTAGATGAAGGGGGGGGGTGGGGGGGGGGCTATAATATATCAAGTGAACTCTTGGATGACATTCGCAATAATTTAGAAATGTTAAGGAAGGAAAAAATGAATACAGTCTTCATTAGAGCTAGAGCCAAAATGGTTTGATCATGAAGAAAAAACCTGGCAAATATTTTTACACTTTAGAAAACAAGAACTAAGTGAATAAAAATATAGCAAAATTACAAGGAGGCGGAAACGTTATTGACGAAAATAAATTGATCCAGTCTGAAATAAAAACGTTTTTTGAAAACTTGTATAAATCTAGATACCTAAATTTGAAGAAAAATATGAATTCCTCCATCTGACTGATACTGTGGCTGAACAATTGGAGGGGAAAGTCAGTTACCAAGAAGCATTAGCGGCTTTGAAGAAAATGAAAAATAATAGACCAGGCTCTGATGGTTTTTCTATTGAATTTTAGATTTTTTTTATTGATATTGGTAGATTTTGGTTAAAATTAGGGATGTAGGAAAATAGGAATGTCAATAATTCAGAAAGAAAGAATAATTACAATGCTCCCAAAACCAGGAAAACCTCGAGAGTTCCTTAAATTAGAGCAATATGCAAGAGGTCGGAAAAATTGACATCTGGCGACTAAAGAGCAACCATATGACTCTACAGGAAAGCTTCACTCGTCACCTCACATTCAGACCCGAGAATACGGTGGATTCTTGGACGTAGCCTTAGTATCTCAGCCGTGCTTTCATTGCAGCTGCTTATGTGGAGACTATGAAGTATCCACACGGCCCCTAGCATCAGCTTAAGCGGAATTAGATACGCTAGGAATGGAAAACACTTTGGCTTAGACACGTCGGATGGGATATTGGACTGATTTTTGCTTCAAGGCTGTAATATGACTCAACTGAATGGCTGGATTTGGTTTCAATTTCCGGATGACGATCTTATAGTCAGGCCACACCAGAAGCCAGTAAAGCAAAGGCCAGTGACGCTCACGTCAGTCGGAGTTTGCAGGACACGCCGTTCAACAGGTAGCGGTCTTGCTTGAACAGGTCCCCATTGAGACGTCCCATGAGATTCACCGATTGACTGTTCACTGTGAAACCCTTTCGTTTGTTCAATCAGGCATTTTCGGTCATCTGAATGTGTCATGAGGTGTCCCGGTAGTACAAGGATGCCGTCAAGTGAGACTTTTGGCTTCTCGGCCATAGGACAGCAACGGTTTGATGTATGCACGATAGGGATGGCGGTTGAGGCACTCACGAGTTTGTCCATAAGAATCACATCCACCTGGTGGAACAGGGAATGGAGCCAGAGGTTGACTGGGTTTGATTGGTCCCATTACCATTGACGATTATGGCTTTAACATACAAGTGGGTGTTGGCTAAATCCACATACACTCAACTCGGTGATGCTGGAAAGAGGGAGATGTCCCACCCAATGCCACTCTACAACACTGGTCGTCGGTATGGTCTACAAATAAAATTCACTGTTCGTGGAAGGGCAGGACTCTGAATGAATGGAGGCCATGGTTACGCTGAGATATCTTCTTGTTTGATGTGCGTCGTCACTTGGTCGGTAGTCGACTGGTGGAAGGTCTCGGGGTGCAGGATTTTTTATTTCCTATGGCCCGTTCGGCTTCGGAGACCAAGATCCCTCCTGCTTCTTTGGCTTGGCATTTGACTGTCTCTCGGATGGGGACACCGCTGAAGACATTACCCAGGGCCTGCACCCCAATTTGGACTGATTTTTCCCCCACTGCTTTCACACCGCAACTCACCAGTGGGAGGAAGGATTTGATGATGCTGCCGAGCATGTTCCCCAGTCCATGACCCCGTTAAATACGTGTGCCGTTAAGGACAGGTAGGCTACCTTCGGCTTGTTGCGTGTATTAGTCCACATAGCTGGGTATACCACATTGGTAAGGTACTGCCTTCATCATGTAAAGTTGGGCGATTGGGCATGGCGAAAATGAAGTGTCAGACCACTTTTCCTTGTTCGAATGTGATCGGTCGGCCGGTGTCGTCCCTTATATCGATCTTGATTGAGTGGATGTCGGCCTGCCAGACTGGTAGATAGAGGATGTGGTTAAATCTGTGTGACTTGCTCTTCGTAGTCCCCGTTCAATGGGCAGACGCATAGCAGGGGCACATTTCTATCCCCGACGATGTTTGTATCGATCACATCCGAATAGATGTATCTGTATAATCCCGCAAGTAGATCCATTATGGTTTTGGACCACGTATACTGCAACCCCAAGTATGTCTGAAACACCAATTCCAGCAGCTGCTGTAACGTCGGGCTATCACTCAAGCACTAAAACTGAAAATTTTGATTCTGTTCGTTGGACGTCCTGTCCACCTCATTGCTGAATGGGAGGGGTTTCATCCGGTTGGTCTGGTTCCGGTCTCTCGCCCAATTCGCCATCAGATTGTACAAGGCCGTCATGAACGCGGCAGGCGTATGGTACTGCCGTTTGTGAAGGTATATGTCTTGCCCTCATACAGGATCTCGTACAACACCGTGTCCTTTTGCAGGTTGTATATGGGTACTGGATATCCACCAGGCCACATTCCCATCGTCCAGGGAGATGTAAGGGATGCGGAAGTTGCGTAACGTTATGGGTTAACGTATTGTCCCGGAATAGCTCGGCTGAGCTGTTATTAGGCAGTGTGAGGTAAAACATGAACACGGACGTGTCCCACGTCAGGCCCTCGTATTAATAGGCGATCCAAGCCTCGGGCATCCAGGATCGACGGGGATGTGTCACAGGTCTCAGTCGGTGTGGTGTGTGGGGCATCTGCCGCTGCCGCTGCATCCAAGCCCAATGCTAGGGATTTCTGACCATTTCTTGTGACACGTTCATATCTGTCAACCCTGGACGAAAGCCTGCCATCCTTTAGGGGCCACCTGTGACCTGTGTGGACGAATCACATCGTTCATCAAATCTACCATATGGGTGACGGGCACCACTTGGTTCTGGATCACCTTTCTTGTTCCAGAACATGTTGTGATGGTCTTTCAACTGCTCCAGCAACAAGCCTGCCCTCCTCTGGAATGTAGTGTGTAGGATCGTCATCACTTCGTCTGCCACCCACTGCGGGGCTGACTGGTGTACACCTGGGAACGATGGTTGTGGGGCAAGGGTTGTTGGCGTTACGAGTGGTCATGGCTGTGCGACTGACGCTGGGGTTGGTCCGGGTGTCTTTTATTGCCCCATGAACGTAATGTACCGTTGAAGCGCCTGATTGTATTGTTGTACTTTCTCACAATCGCGTAAATCCCGTCATAGCAAAATCTGGCTCATCTCTTCATCGAGGGTGTTTAGCGTTTCGGGATACGCTCATGAATGTGGAGTGAGAGGCAGTCAAAGGCGCTAAAATTGCACCGAGAAACCCGCCTTTCTGTAAGATCCTTTTCTTCTGTGTTTGTGGGACTTGCTTTTGGACCAAGGTATGGAGACATGTCTTGTGCTTGACCAACTCGGCCTGTTGCGCTGGAGTCAGTGGAACATTGCCTTTTGAGATATTGAGTCCAATCTCACATAGACGGCACACGAGGGTGGGTTCCGCTCCACGAGCAATAGTCCGGACCAAGTCAGGTGGGGCTGTCTTCAGCACCCGGAGCGTTAGAATATGCTTCCGTACTTGAAGCGACATCATGTTCAGAGTTTTCCCCATCTCTGGGACCGGCTTCGTAGATTGTATGGTCTGCTGCTGGCGTTGGTCGACCAAGGTCATTTTTTGGAGTCTATGATCCCCCGCTTTATATGCGATGAGCTGGCCTGCTGCCACGAGTGAATGACACATAATGAAAAGAGAAAGCAACGATAACAAGGATTACAGTCAAATCATTTTATTATCCCCCTCCATAACAGCCTATCCATGCTGGGTTTACATGACGCTCTTGTATGCTCGCTCTGGTCCAACGCCAACCTACCGTTCAAGAAACTGTCCTTGTGTGGCTTCATTCTTTGGCATATAGACGTATTGACTCTACCCCGAAAAGATATGGGTCCGCAGTCTGAGCTGGTTGGGAGTGACGTGTCAGGGCGATGAACATATAGTCTTACTTTGAGGTCATCGCATCGTTAAAGGCTTCCCGCGCAAACTGGCTGCACCCAGGGTACATTTGTCTCACCAGATACAACAGTTGAGTATTCAAGCTAATGTTTCGATACTCTTTGTTTTTACTAAACAAATTCTGCACGATCTAGATGACGCCGAGCCTCCAATGATCACTGCCTTTGGTAAAGAGCTGGGTCATCCGAGCATCGGTTTCCACCATGAGATCGTTGATGACCACCAAGGGGTCCGGTTCCAAGTCGGCCCGGGTGGGCAATCCTTCCACAAAGTTAACACGGGTCGCATAGGTCGCCTGCCATTCTCCGTAAAACGACTTGACTCAGGTGAAGCAATCATGCTGTCGGCGTCTTGAGCTTCTGGACGAAATGCGTCTTGCCTGATGCCTGACCTCGTCGGACTCGCAATGAGGCAATTTAATGGATAATGCCATCGGGGATCCATGGTTGGAGTTGTATCCTTTGGCGTGGAAAGTTGCTCTCGTAAATCTGGTAGAGATCCACAAGCCTTTAGGAGATATCTGCAATCTCTGGGGTGTAGTATGTACCGTGACAGCCTGTGGTGTAGTAGGTTGGATCTGTAGTGTAGTGAATACTGTGGTAAGCTGGGTCTGTGATGTAGGAATCAGCTGCGTCTGTACCCGATGGGTCTGGTGGTCGTTGCTGTCACAGCTCTACGCTGGGGAATTCTACTAATTTTTTAATGGAGGGCTAATAAAAAAAGTCTAACGCCGTTGTAAACCATGTTACTGTTATATTATCGGACATCCATCAATAATTAACATCCCGTCATAGTCGACAAGGCCCCTCGCGAAAACCCTGCTTTGTATGTCCGGGTAAATTTGTTCGGTGATTTTTACAGAAACCCCCGTTTTATTTATAGATTGAGATTTATAGATCGTCTAGTGTTATTTTTCGGGGGATTTTTTGGAAACCCCGTGTTCTGTTTATAGATCATTATATCATCGCTATTTATAAATCATTACGTCATCGCTCCATGCCGGTGGCTATAAAAGGGCGAAATTCTGCAAACTATTCGCTTTCTCTAAAGTTCAGGCGAAGCCATTTCACGCAGCACCATGAATCCTGGTTATACTACGCCGGCAGTGTACACCGAAAATGACCACCCTGAGTATACCGCTGCTATCAAGGCTGTTGTCAACGACTTTACATCATCATAACCACTTACCAGGCATGAGACTGCTACCAACAGCACCACAGCCCAACAGCAGCCTGACTATAGCGCCATTATTGATGCTGCAATGGACTCCGCTATCAAGACTGAACCATTAGCCATCGATGTGGGAGCTGATCTCTACGAACCTCCAACCAGGCATGAGACCAAACCCGACGCCTTCCTGAACGAACCTATATCATCTACGTCAAATACCAGTGGTGATGACATTATCAACCAGGCAATGAATACCGCTAATCGGCAATGGGCATTATCGCCGAATGTAACATTGACCGTCGATGGCAACTAACGCATCTCACTGTACATCGTCCTCAAAGGGAAGAGAGCCGCGAGACATATTGAATTTTCTCTGGCCGCTTGGACACATCTCGTCCTTCCTAGAAGCCGTTAATGCACATCCCTACCTGACAGTATGATACAGGTACTCACATGTGGCGGCCATTGATCATAGGCGCAGACCATTGCACCGGCTGAGTCGGAGGCCTTAAAAGTGAAGATTGCAGAGCCTTTATACCAAGTGTACAAAACCATCTGGAGAAATTACCCTGGGAATCAGTGGGATTTTGGACTGTGTGAGATGGGCGACACTTAATCAGACGAAGCATACCTGTGTATACCCGGTACCCACAACCGTCCTAGACGGAGCCTTACAGAATATACGGGAACTCGATGTTGAGCTGGCGTTTCGACTCCGCATTCATGAGCGTTTCCCGAAAGCTGCATTAAAAACTTTTTGGCTACCAAACCTAGTCAAGATGACCCCCGTTTCCAGGTGGAACTACGTAGCTACTTCAATTTAAAAGTGTAAGCTGCATTTGAACTTCTTTGTGAACAGAACTCCATCACGCGGGTGTACTTTTCCTGTGTCCTTATCGATAATACTCCGTAATGTTGAAAATGTGTCATTTACTCATGTATATATATTGTGTAAACAAACTTTACTACTAAAGTTGAATATTCTTTACAATTGGCACTATTTCATATTGCCCCGTAATGCTGAAAAAGAGTGATTTACTGCTGTATGATATTCCATATTATTGTTATGAGAATAAAAAAAATTCATCTCAATGGCTGGTGTTGTTTCTTACTCTTAGTCCATTATGTGGGAGCCGGTGTTAGTTATTGTGCTTTTGAAAGGAATTACAAGCGTCTAGTCCGTCATTCATAATCCAGCCGTCGTCCATTAGATAATATCCGCGTCCATAATCCAAAGACCTATTCCATTTTCCATATAACAGTATTAGCACCAAATTCAAAAAGACAATCATAGTATACAAAAACATAGGCTTGTTTGCTGCAGATAGAAGCGGTCAACAGTTTTCAATGATGCCGGCAAGACATCATGATGTTCCAAAAATATCAAATCCGTATCGCTGATCAGTATTCGTAATCCATAGTATTCGTTGTAAAGTCGTCATCTAAAGAATGATGTATCTCAGTCACGCTTTGATTGTGACTGTTCATATGAGTCCCTGAAAAGGAACTTTGGAATCAAACCGGAAGGCTTACTCTCTGTATATCCGTTTTATCGTTTCTGCGTTGTGTCGTCATAGTGGACATTTCGCCGCTAGATGCAGACAGGGTTGTGCTGGTACTGCGGCGCACAGCAGTTTCGGAAGGCAGTCCGAACACATGCAAAGATGACCGCATGGGAAAAGGGCGTACATAGCTAGCCTCATCTTCATCTTGCATACAAGGCATTGGATGTGGTCTTGTAGTCTTTTTATTCTGTCCGCATGACTCGTCACTCGCTCCTGGTATCTTGTGAGTTGGGCTGTAGCTTCCACAATGGTATTGGATGTGGCACGCAGCTCTATGTTCTGTCGATGGATGGTCTCTATTATCCTCCGGATGACACCTTCAAGAAATTCCTTGAATTTTCCTCCGCTGCTTCGTAGACATCGGCTTGCAGTACACTCACAGATCTGCCCGCCGCCACCACGTCCAATATTTCCCGTTGTGCCTCAGAAGTCATCGGTAATTGCCTGATGGTTTTTGACCGGGTTTGATAGGTTAACCAGAAGACTATACTGTGAAGCCATGTGGCTATGTCAGTATGTCGGCACCTCTTCCCACTTCCCTTGTATGTGTTGTAATGTTTACCTGTATATGGCGAGATTCTGCTGGTGGACGTTTCGTCCCCGAGGCCCGCCCCCTGTACAGACCTTTTGGTCTTTGTGGCTCTGTCAGTATGTCGGCACCTCTCCCCACTTCCGTTATATGCGTTGTAATTTGATATATGTTGGCATTGTGGGAAGTTGATGATTGGTCGACATCGGGCCTTACAGACTAGTCTTTTGTATTAAATGCCGTCATTTTCATCTGGCGACGATACAGCTCACCAATCCCCAGTGTACGAGTTGTCACAGCGACACAGCTCACCAATTACCAATATAGGAGTTGTCAGAGCATTTCCATCATAGCTCTCTAGATTTGTATCTAATATCGCTTATGCCGGTGCTAGGAGCCGTGTGGTCATGTCATCCAAGTTGTCACATGAACAGGTACAATAAAAGCGTACCTGAGATGCAACACATATCACGAATCGTTAGATTCTTGGTATGTGCTTTAGAATAAGTTAACCAGAAGACTACTGTGAAGTCATGTGGCTCTGTCAGTATGTCGGCACCTCTTCCCACTTTCCTTATATGTGTTGTAATTGGTACGGCATCGTGAAAGTGTGCCAGGAAGTAGTATCGTCTGCTCCTCTGAACCTGTCTTTTTTTATACCCGAAGGTAGGATTCTAGCATTGTGCGCGTGCACTTACTGGTAAAAGCAACCAGCCAATGAAACAAATTTTGCAAAACGTTTATCACGCGCATAGAAATGCGTACTCTCACGTCCGTATTGTCGATATGCACAAAATTGAACTCGAGGCCCTGTGTAAAATTATATGGAGGGCTTTAATTAGTTTGACCAGCCGTAGGAAAAAAATGTATAATGCTGTCTAATGTTTTCGTTGGACCGAATAAACATGCTCTCGCAGACGTCCGTATTCTAAGAATTATAGAAATTTACAATCCTTCTTTTTTGCCCTTATATTCGAGTTATATGTGTAGGGTCAAAATTAACGAGGGGTTCTTTTATGGGGTAGGGCGGGTGAGGTGTAAAACTGCCGATATAGAATATGCGCCCACTTTTTTTTTAACTGGTCGTGTGCGCGATGACTTCTTTTATTTTTAGGCTCTCACGGCTTGAACCATGATTACCGGTACCCAATCAACAACACATATACAACGACAACAACAACACAAAGTACATTTTTGTGCGTTTGTTAGAAGTGCTCTTTCGAGGAATTTCGGCCCTGAAAAGGACAATTGGAATTGTTTTTTAACGTGTGCCCTTCACTCCTGGGTTCGCCTGAAAAGGAGTTGCACGATGATGACAGCCCCCGTAACCGTTGCCGCATACCAGATGCCATTGTAAATACGATGATGTTGGTTTTCGGCGTCGCGGGCTTGGCGGAAATGAGGTAGAAACTGCCAATTAACGGTCCGGACGGCTTCGTGAACAGGTTCTACCGGCAAAACGTCCAGCAAATCCAGTGGGAACATCTGAATAACGTTTTCCCGACTGACGTTATATTCCAATTCCGCGTACATCACCATCAGGATCGCTCGATATGCACGGGGCTATCAACGACTCGCACCATTCTCCGCCAAGCGGCAGTATATCTCATGGCCTCCACGATTCAGTCCGATTTGTGGCGGCTGCTCGATTTTTGGCTGCTTTTTATACCCCAAGAGGGGATTCAATATTCGGCGTAAGGGACAAGCGCGGCTGTGAAAGAAAGCACAAAGATCCGCTTTCATTGTTGGCGTAAAATGCGGCCTACGGTCTGAATAAGAATCACGCGACAGCTAATGGGTCAATGAGGCGGATCTTTGTGCTTTCTTTCATAGTCGCATTTGCCCCTTACGCCGAAGTTTGACTTCTGTTTTGCCCAAAATCCTGGCATAAAATGCGTGTAGTGTTTGTATTTGATTTGCCCAGGCTTAATTTTTTACCGCCACCCATATTTTACTTTCTCGGGGGCCGGTATATGAAAATGAGACAGTACTAGGTGAATAGGATCCTGGCATGAATGCGCGTAGAGTTTGTATTTGATTTGCCCAGGCTTAATTTTTTCACCGGGGCATACATTCTCCATGCTCCTTCTCCAACTTCTCATCGTAATTCACTGCCGCCATCTCTATGTTTCCGTCTTCTTTGCTGTTTGAAAAATAGTGCGAGTTGTGCTGAATAGACGTACAATGCCGGCCTTTTATAAATGTCGGTGGCATTCTGCTATTTTTAGCTCTCCAGACTCTCCAATCAAGAGAGTCGCGATGCGATTTTCGACCAATCAAGGTAGACTCGATTTGCACGTGGTGTGCTTCCTCTCACGTCCGCGCTCGTTCAAGTCGCGAAATTTTCAATCCTCCTTTTTTCGCACAAAATGTTTTATTCACCGGGATATCCACAGTTAGATTTCACGGGGGGGGGGGGCAGTATATGAAAGGGGCCCACATTTTAATTTCACGGGGGTCGTTATACGAAAACGAAGTAGTACCAGGTGAATAGGATGCGTGTAGTGTTTGTATTTGAATTGCTCAGGCTTAATTTTTCACCAGGGCTCTCATTTTAATTTCAAGGGGGTCGGTATACGAAAACAGTACCCTCGGTGTATTACACCTGAGGTCAAATTTCGGTCAATCAAGACAAACTCGCTTTGCATGTGCTGTGCTTTCGTTCACATCCGCGCTTGTTCTTGGTGCGAAATTTTCAATCCTCCTTTTTTTGCACAAAATCGTTTGTTGTTTTTTTCATGGGGCCTACATTTTAATTTCACGGGGGCCGGTATATGAAAAGGGGCCCACATTTTAATTTCACGGGGGCCGGTATACGAAAAATAGTACCCTCATCGGTATAGCCGTGAATACGAAGAGAGCCGAGTCGTTTCCCTGAGCTTGTGTGTACTGGTTAGCGATACGGAATCATCCGACCATAGGGAAGATACAATCATTGTAGTATGGAGCTGGTCTAATTGACATCAAACAGGCAACCCAGAGTATTATAGTATTATAGAAGGCCGTTCTAAATACACTGACATGAAACTCTCAAGCCAGAATATTTGAGTATAAAATGCATACTGTCACGTCCTCGCATTTTCCTGCACCATTTAGTAACAATGTAGGGTTCTTCCAGAACTTGGAATCTCGAAAATTCTGAAACACGGAATTTACACTAATCATATTAAAATGAAACACACAAGTCAGAATAGTGAATGAGATCTCATTTTATTTTATTCAACAACAACGTGAGAACTTGAGCTCAGAACGGGGCTTGTGCATTGAAATGATTTTCGGCCCCGTGATACACCAGTACCTCTCGATCGGTAGCTTGAGGGTACTCGTCAAACATCTGTACGACGGCAGGTAGGGTCCGTCCACGGCATCGATGGTAGAGGTAAAACAGACAGTACTGTCCACATACGCTACTGTTCAGGCCTTGCAACGTTTGACTGTTCCAACACTAGGTCTGTGTCCCTTGATCCATGAAGATAGTGTGGTCAGGATGGGGGCGGGGGGTGGAATAATTACTATTACAAGTCCGTACAGATCAAAATATTCGCCCTGGTCTTTTATCAAGTACACGCCCACCCAATGTTGACCAGGGCTATCCATCTGGTCCGTGTTGAGGCCGTATGCGACAGTTCTCGTTCGGATGGATCGTTCTCCAGCGCGGTTGATATCTGGTCTGTGTCCGTGTTAAGTGGCGTGATCACACAGGGCGTTAGGGCTTCTGTCTATTTGAATAATGTTGCCAAACTCAGCGTAGCAAATCACATTGATCGTTCTCGGCATAGGTGTCCCGAAGTGGAGTTCCAAGCGGCATAGGTGTCCCGAAGTGGAGTTCCAAGCGGCATAGGTGTCCCGAAGTGGAGTTCCAAGCGGCATAGGTGTCCCGAAGTGGAGTTCCAAGCGGCATAGGTGTCCCGAAGTGGAGTTCCAAGCGTAAGTTGCCTTTCTTGACGAGACCCAGCTGATGGTCGTTGTCTAAGGTGGGTGTGAGATAGAAACAGAACAACGTGTACCCTGTACCGAAATGTTCTCGACTAATCATATTTTCTTCGTCCTGGTTGATTTGACCCGTCGCTACAAAGAGGTTTAGATAGCTCCGGATGTAATTGCTCGAACCGAACTTGGGTTGCAGGGGGCGTGCTGGGAGCTGTTGTCCGTCCACATGCAGGGCCACGAAATTGGTGTAGAACGAATTTAGGTCGAACGGATTCTTCGTGACCTCGCCATTATAACTGATGTTCTCCACACAGGCAATGGCCAGGGGCTTAGGTAAATCTCACAGGAATAAATTTTCTTGATTGGCAATCATATTAACTTTGGGGACGGAAAACACTTTGGTTTGTACTCGTCGGATGAGGTATAGGGTTGTTTTATTCTCCAAAGCTCTGATGTGACCCAACTGTACATCTGGACTCGGTTTCACTTTGCATACAAACAGACTGACATCTTGAATGACAATGTTATATTCGATGTCGTTATTCGGGGTCATCAAGGCAGACCCAGGCGTTTCTCGCACCAGTTGTATTTTGACGGGTACCCCGTTCAGGAGGTAGCGTTCCTGCACGAATAAATCAGCATGCAGACGTCCCATCATATCGACCGAGTGACTCTGGGCCGTGAATGCCAATCTCTCTGTCCATCCAAGGTTATCAGAACTCGCCTCCATCTTGCCTGGGGTATCTCGGTAGAACAACAGCGATGTCAAGTACGACTGTTTAGCTTCACACCCGTACGATAACAGTGTTTCGATGTAGGCTCTGTACGGGTACGTGTTCGTCGATGCACTCACAAGTTTATCAATGAGCGCTATATCCACTTGCTGGAAGAGCGAATGGAACCAAAGATTGACTGGAGTCACTGGAGCATCTACTTTGAGGACGGGCTCATCTGTATTGGTGATTTTAGCTTTCACGTACAGGTGCGTATGTACTAAATCCAGGTATGTCGTACCAGCGTTAGTGAGGGTGAATTCAATAAGCCCTGTTTCTGTGATGCTGGAAAGGGGTAGATGTCCCTCTCTCTTCGGCACTGGTCTGGTTGGGTGGTACGGTACAGAATCAAATTCACTCTTGGTAGAAGGGTACTACTTGGCGTGGATGAAAGCCATGTTTTACGCAAAGATGTCTCACTTCTTCGATGTGCGTTGTCGCTTGTTTAACCGTCGTGTGTCGCCTCGGGACCACAGACTCGCCCGAATTATTTCGCTCGACAGCCTGTCGGACCGATACACCACTGAATACATCCCTCATGACTTGTAGACCGCCTCGCACAGCTTGTTTTCCCACTGCTTTGACGCCACGCGTCACCATCGGAAGTAAAGTTTTTATGATGCTGCCAAGCACATTTCAATCCCATGTCCGCGCTGAATGCGTGCTCCACAGATCCAGGGTAGACTACCCCCAGCTTGTTTGGTGTAATGATCGATGTAACTGGGCGGATTGCATTGGTAAGTCATATTCATTATGCGAAGTGGACCGCTCGGACTTGATGAAAATGAAGTGTCAGCACCACTTTTCCACGCTCGATGGAATCGGTTGACCGGTCTCTTATATAGATGATGATGGAGCTAATATCGGTCTGGCCGATCGGTAGATAAACGATGTGATTGAAATTTTGTGTGACTTGATCACCGTACTCGCCTTTTGCGGACAGACGGGTAGTAGAGCTACGTTGCTGTCTCCGACAATGTGTGCATCGACCACGTCTGAATAGATGTACAGGCCATACAAACCCCCAAACATGTCCATCGTACTGTAGGTGGACTCGACAGTGAAGCCTACTTCGGTAGGATCGGCGTACACATTATCACGCAATCCTACCAGTTGTTTTAGGACGTTACTGAATTCTATGCTCAGGTTGGCGGTCAACCTCAACTAGAACTTCTCATTGTATTCGTTAATGGACAGGAAAACGGAATCTTTGAACAAGAGGGATTCTGTCTTGTTAGCCACCTGGCGACCGATCTTGCCCTCCATGAGATCTCACAGCTCTTTGATGAAAACTTGGGGGGTGTGGTACTGACCTTGGGGGAGTACAAAGAGATACGTCTTGATGGCGTACGTGATCAGATATCACACAGTGTCCTCTTTCACGTTGTACCACGTATACGGGTACTGAATATCTGTCAGACCACATTCCCAACGACCAGGGAGATGAAAGGGTTGCGGTAAGAGTGTTTCATAGTGAGTATTGATCGGGAACACGCCTGTCGAACTATTACTGGGTAGTGCGAGGTAAAACATGTCGACTGAGCTTTCCTGTTGCCGCTTCGGGTATTAATAGATGTCCGAGGCCTTGTGAGCTTGTTCCCGGCGTCGTGATCGTTGCGATGACTTTCTAAGTGAGACGGCTCTCGAGCGGTGGGGCGTCTTGGTCAGGGGTGGCGTTTTGTAGGGTGTGAAAGGTTTTCGCAAGGAGCGTATTCATTGTGGAGTTTTGGGTGATGTCTCCGGTTGGCACTCAGTTTCCCAGGTCCGTGGGGGACGAGTCTGTCGATGTGACTTGAGGAGTGCGTGTGCCGGAGATTGCTGTTGTATGTTCCGCTGCATCCAGGCTCAGCGCTGGGGGGTCCCCTCAAATACTTGAGGAACATGCATGTCTTTCAAACCTCGGGCAAACACCTCCCATCCTTGAGGATCTGTGTGTGACCTGCGTTGACGCATGAAGTCATTCACTAAATCCGTCATGTGGGTACCGGCGATCACCTGGTTCTGTACCAGTAGTTCGCCTTTATCATTCCAAGTCATGTTGGGATTGACTTTCACCGGTTGTAATACCAGGCCATCTTGTTTCTTGGACGACGCGGGTACACTCTTTAAGACTTAATCTTCGACCCACTGTGGGGCTGCTGATAATGCTGGATTTGTCTGTTGGAGTGGTGCTGAGGTCGCCTGTATGTCGCATGTGGTGGTGCTGGGGTAGAGAGGGTTTTGTATTGGTCCATGAACGTCTTGTTCCGCTGAAGCGTCTCCTTGTACCGTTGTACTCTCTCACTGTCGCTTAACCCTGGTTGTAAGATCTGACGCATCTCTTCATCGACTGGGTTCAACGTACTCATGGTAGAGGATACGGGGTACGGTGATTGGAGGCTTCGAAAGAGATGTGGTTCGATGAGGACCATTTCTTCTGTGTGGTTCATTGTCGGCCCAAGAGTCCGCCCAATATTGGACCGAACACGCCCCGAGAAAGCCGCCTTTCTTTAAAACCGTTTTCTTGTTGGCTTGAGAGACTTTTTCTGACCAGGGTTTGGAGACCTGTCTTATGCTTGACCAACTTGGTCTTCTGCGAGGGAGTTAGCGACACGAAGCGTCGGGGTGTGCTTCCCTACTCGTGCAGACATCATGTATAACTAACGCTGGAACCCACAATCCTGTCCTCTTTATTATGGGTCTACAAAGACAACATAAACAAGGATGGTGTGTCCTATGTATTTTATTATCTCCATCATCAAACACACACACCACTGTCGGTGTGTTTACATTATTTTGGCACGTACACGTGGTGGGCTTCCCCGGGGAAAATACCGGTCCGTAGTCGAAGGTGGTCGAGGTTGATTTGCTTCATGTCAAAGAGCATAAACCTTACTGGGGTTGTCGCATCTTTAAAGGCTTCCAATGCAAACCGCGTGCGTCCGGGGTACATCTGCCTCGCCAAGTGCAGCAGTTGAGTGGTACCTCTCGGATTTTTGAACACCACCAGGTAGTGTGCATTTGAACTGATGTTTCGATACTCTTTGTCTTTACTGAATAGATTCTGCACAATGTAGATGATGCTGAGTAGGCGAAGATGGCTGCCTTTGGTAAAGAGTTGGGTGACACGAGCGTCGGTCTCCAGATCATCCAGGACCACCAAGGTGTCCGGTGACAAATCGGCCAAGTTGGGTAGGCCTTCCACGAGAGTGATGTTGGGCGTCGTCTCGTACGCCACCTGCCATTCTCCGTAACACCACACCACCCGGGCGATGGGTGGCGTAATCATGTTGTCGGCGTATTGAAGGAGTTCCTGGACGAAGTGTGTTTTACCTGAGCCCGTCGGTCATGCGGTGAGGCAGGTGAGAGGGATGTTGGCACATCGGGTCCATGGTTGGAAGAGTATTCGCTGACGTGCTAGCTGGCTATGTCGAATTGGTACTAGTGAACCGGGGTCGTCGGTGCGTCAACTTTAGTCGCCGTTGTCGGCACGTTACGGCGTTCACTGTGGTTGATGGTATCAGATGAGTTTTCGAGCGTAGTGGTCTCTGCAATACTTGGTGTGGAGCTCGATGTTTACCTGGTTTGTACGCTTGATCTCCGTGTGGTTGTAGGGGTGATGACTGGGCTCGTTTCGATCACGGGTTTGATGGTTGCTAACATGGAGGTGGTCTTTACAATCGTCTGACTGGCACTCACTGGTAGTTTTTGTGAACTGGTTTTGTTGATTAGAGAGATGGGCTACACCACGTCGTGAAACACCGTATTAAATGCCCAGGATGGTTAGCAGTGCGACCACAAAACCCACTTGTGCTTTGCGCATTTTGGGAAACGTGATGTTCAGAGGCGGTCGCTCTTTGTCCGTAGTACTGTGTTCATAGTCGAGCGTGAAATGAATGCTACCGGCTGAGACTCCTGGCTTTATAGCCGTTTCACCTGGTTGGCCGGGACCCAAGAATTGAACCAGCTGGGTTACCCTTGACATTTCACGAGATGCACCGTCTTACCTCGGCGTCGCTTCGTTTTCAAGATGCGTTTCACGGTGTAGTGGCCTTGTGCTGTTTTCATCACGGGCTGTAACTGTACGTCGTAAAACGTGCCTTGCAACGCCCCCTGTCCCCCCCTTGAAAATCTCCCAGTTCATATACACGCGGTTGTCGGGGTACGCGCCGTTTGATCACAAAGTGCTCATTGCTCATGTTGGGAAGGAATCTCTTCTCGAACTTGCCCTTGACTGATCCGTACAGGGTCGTCACTCTTGAACACCTCCTTCGATCGTGGTTGAGGATGAATGGGGTACAAGACACTCCGGACTTGGGCTTCGTTGCGTTTGGTAACAGTTATGGGTGCTCTCTGTATACTCCGGTGATACGCACGATTGTAACCAGCCGGGGGAGAACATCGATGTATTCTTATAGGTGAAATATTTGTACATTCGCTATTTGAACGTCCGATTGAACCTTTCGACGATAGAAGCCTTCGTCTCGTTGTACATGTGAAAGAAGAAGACCTCCTGGAATTTCAGAAACTGTTGGAAGGTTCTGTGAGGAATTCCGTGCTTTCGTCGGTTTGCAAATACAACGGCTTGCGACCCGTCTTGAAGATGCGCTTTAAAGCAGCCACGAGACTTTCCCCGGTTTTCGTTCGGACGGGTATCACCCACGAATACATGGACAGGATATCGATGCACATCAAGATATACCGATTCCATTCGTTGTGTTTGGCAAAGGCACTCGTATCGACCAAATCGGCTTGCCATTGAGCATCTATACATCCAACGAGGACACGGTTCCGTGTAAAATGGCGGCGGGCGGCTCGATTTAAGGTACAGATGTCTTGTTCTTTAAACTAATCTCGGTCACTTGGTCACGTTGTATCCGCTGGGGCTTGGCCAATCGGTAGAGAGCCAACAATGCACTATACACAGCCGGACACCCGGGGCTATAATACAACGTATCCCACACCTTCTCCCAGCTCTTCATATTGAATGACGCAGGCGGTCAGTGTCCGTGTTAGGAAGAGGCACCCTGAGTTGATTGAGCATAGGCGGGTAATCTATGGCATCATCATTGATCCGATTGATAATTTTTTCATTGGATTCTGTCGCCGCTTCACTCAGTTCACGAGCCCAGCCAAACTGAACATCTGACCGATCGTCCGGTGTAAACAGCTGAATCCAGACTTCTACAAAGAACATTTTGTGGGAGAACATTGTACAATGTGGGTTCGATTTGCATCAGAGTCATTGTTGGATTTCTTGTTCGTGGTCTGTGTATACCTGGATTCTGCTGGTGGTCGTTGGCTCCCGAGACCGGAAAACTTCACATATATTATTGTATATGCGCATAGTCCGATGCTTCATTCTCTCAAGTCGTTATAGAACGCGTCTTTATGGGAGGGGGAGGGAGGAGGCGACGTTCCGAAAATTTGCTTTAATCTGACATATATCCATCGGCATATATACCCATTTCTTAAGCTGTATTTGTTGCTTTGGATCGTTGAAATGTTTCGTGAGCTGGTGGAACTTATCGATGCCTTCCTTGGACATGGACATCAATTAAAATTGTGAGGGTTGCGTTGGGAAAGAATCACAAACCTTGAATTCCATTGAGAGAAGGAGATAAATTTCTGCATGTTGAAAGGTATACATGTGATCCTGAGATCATTTAAACATCACCCCAGAGATAAGATGACTGTTTTACGATGCTATATAATACGACGCTTATTCAAAGTGTGGTGATTTTTGTTATTGGACGTTACACTGGCTGTAAACTAGCTCCGGTTGGGCCTTTTGCTATACTGCGTGCGAACAAAGCCCCGGCAACAAGCCATTCCGCAGCCGTAGTTGCTGGAAGAATGCTGGAGGGCTCATATTTTCCGAAGCTGTTAGTCATAAAAAAATAAAATAAAATCGATTTTGTATTATCTTACCTTTATATTCAGCTCTTGTTCATCAGAAACTGTCCAGTTTTATCTTCACGGCATAACGAAAGTCAAAGCGACCACTTCCGTTTTGAACTTACGCACCACAGCAACAGCCGGTTTCTGTGGAAACGTTTCGGTCTCCCGTAAAGCTAAAACTGGACAGTTTCTGATAGTCAAGACCTGAATATAAAGGTAAGACCATAAAGGAACGAATTATTTTATTGCTTGTGACTAACGGCTTCGGAAAATATTACCCGCCCAGCATTTTTCCAACAACTACGACTGCTGAATGACTTCGCACCGGGGCCTTGTTCGCACGCAGTATAGAAAAAGTCCCCACTGGAGCTAGCTGTGAACACCTGTGTCCTTTCATTTTCACTTTTGCCTCCATCTACGCCTTTCCGTTCTACGTTGCCATTTTAAAGCCAGTGCGCCAGAGCTGACCTATTGTGTTCTACTAAAAGACTGTACGGATCATGTAAAGCAAGCGTTTTCTAACCTAGGAGTAAATTTCTATACACTAATACGACGAATCCCTAGGTTCAGATTCTGAATCATACAATTAAATTACGTTAAATCTGAGCACATTCGTCCTGCCCAAGTGAACAAGAAATGACCAACAATGACGGGTCGTGGTCAACTAGCGTTCATGTACATCATTACCGGTGTGCCCGAAAACTGCTCTCTTGCAATAAACTAGGTTGCGTTTAAAAAAACACTATTATTGGAGGAGGGTGGACATAAGGCAATCACTTCGCTGGCTATGTGAGATTAATGCTGTATTTCTGGTTGGGCATTGAAATATCACAACGACTTATGAGCTTTTCATTTATATTGATATATCGTTGTGCTAGCTAAGCTCGAGATAATCATATATTGAATCTGATTGCCTTAGTCAGAATAATAATAATAGTTTCTGTTTGACCTTCGTACATCTTGTCAACTGATCAAGTGATGTGATAACCTAGCATACTTTGATCTCTCAGTTGTATTAAAATGTCGCCCTACTTATCAACACGATTACTGTGGGCCAACATATAGCCTCAAAGCTCCATTTACTTCCGTGCATAATCATGATTCAAGTCGATATTTTCTGGTCATTTGCAATGGGCGCATGTTTTGCAGCGTGCGCTTCCGAAGGGCTGAAAAGGTCCAACTCGGTCACTGTAAATAAGTACTTCGTCTACACCGTCGTTTTCCTCGGTAGCATTTTTGGACCTTCTGGAATTTATCTGCTCTGGCATCACACAGGATGGGAGACGATGTTCATGTTGGACCGATCATTGCACGGAATATGGACGTCATTGTTCGCAACAACAAACGTTACCCAGGGAATTCTGGGATTTCTGTTGGCGTTCAGAAGGATCAAGGCAGGGAAGGAGTTATCTGCCCATTCCATTTGGGTCGTGTCCTACTGCTGCATGTTTTCTATTCTTCTGTTTGGCTATGATCGTTTCCTGTACCCAGGTAATTAGAATATATACATTTTCGTTATCTTTCCCTAGGCTAACACCCTAGTCACCAACCAGTCAGATTTTCGGACAGGATTCCCGCCCGAGCGCACATCGCGGGCAGTGACATCGTAATATCTCTAATGCGGCATTTCTCGGTGATCCGATAATTTTTCGCTTCCGTGTTATATGTAGGTTGACTATAGTGATAAAAAGTTGGTTCTAGAATTCACTTTCTCAGTTTATATATGAGTAAGATTACGAAAAGTATTTCGCGCATGCGCAAACCTAAGAGCGGGGGAAATTTGGCTTAATGTCACAGTCAAGGTTGTTTCACTCATATGGTGACAGCCAGTTTGGTTGGTGGAGGAAGCCGGAGTACCTGGAAAGAACCACCGCCCGTCGGCAAGTAACTGACAAACTTCTACACATGCACCACCTTGGCTCGAACCCGTGCCGGTTCCCATAGCTACGTCAGTCATAAAGTTCATTTTCCGCTACTGAGGGCAGGGTTAAGTGGGGTTAGCCTGTGATATGGAGCATGCGCTGAGGGGCGGTTGGCTTTGGTAGGACCAGAATGCCAGTGAAAGATATCAAAATATATTATCCTTTCAATTTTGTGGCATAAATGTTCTGGATGTGAACCAGTTTGAATTTCTCGTTGTTTATAAGCTTAAATTAGCGTACTAGTTGCATAATTATGAACAACAGGGAAGTTTACTCGTCACTTCCTTGATAGCCTAATCTTAACATAGTTCACGTGAGACAGCTATTTGTCACTCTATATATGTGGAGTATTCCACTGTCTTCTGCATCTCAAAACTTAAGTATTGAGATATTGATTACAAGACGTGTAGTCGAAGTTCGCGTTGGTTCGTCATTGTCACAAGAAGATGTCTGGTACCAAGGATAATAAAGAACTTTAAAAGTGTTGAAACAGCCGGTCTTAGTGATATTACAGAGGCTTCATTTGTTTACAAAATATTTTGATCAGCACTATATCTTTGAAAATCCGTTGGAGTTGATGAAATTCAACACCAAACTACGCGTGATGAAAATATAACCCCCGCCTTCTTCTAACATATATTAGGATGCTAATTCTATACTTCATTTTACAGTTCAGTATAGCTTTATTAACTTTTTCATTCCTTTTCAACTTCCCAGGTACGTTGAACGAATGGAATCAAGGAGTGAAATACCCTCTGTCAGAATTCTTCCAATCGGAGGTAAGATATTAACATAGGTTATGCGCTCCAGGAGATTGATGACGTTCATTATAACAGCCATGTATGTGCATCACTTAATTGCCATAACACTGAATACATAGGGTGATTTATCTTTTGCCTTGCTTGAAGCTTATTAAATCAAACTTCATGACATTTGTTTCTCTTTTTTGCTATATAATTTCAAACACGTAATTTTTGTTCAGTGCGTAATACAAATAGGGGATCACCATGATTTTTTAGAAGACAGTAGCTGTGTAACATATGAATTGGGACTTTCCAGCCTTATTTCAGTAGTAGGGAAAGAGCATAAATTGCGGAGGGCCATGTTATAGCTTATGAGAAGATAAACCAATGCGGAGCAATTTTATAAGTATAGGAGAAAACAAATGGCGGTAATGTTAAAGGTACAGGGGAAAATTGGCTGGAAATGAGAATCTTTGCGGAATCAAAATCTGGGTCAAATTGGTTAAATTTAAAGGTATAGGTAAATGAGGGTGGATGACGGGGACTAGTGGACGGGCCTTGGAATAAAACGTTTTGGGCTCGAGGCGGGCCGATAGTGGTCCAAATGGACCGTGTGAGGTATCAGCGTGAAACGCTCGTCGAGGCCAATCAAGGGATGGATGGATAGGTCACGTGACTGGCTGGGGTGAATATAAAGTTTCTCCAGAAGAAAAGGCGGAAAAACAGATTGGACAGGCCGTCAACTGGCTCGAGGTTGACCCCTACTGGGCCTTTGGGGTTGGTGTGGGTATCCACGTGAAGCGTTCCTCGAGGCCGATCAATTCCTGTGTGGTTGCATGTAAAATTAGCATTTGCCTTGAAAATACGAAAGACGAAACACGGACTTTAACCCTGAAATATAGAAAACCTCTATTAAATGAGTGTATAGGTGAGGTAATAGTTGTCTCCAGCGCATCGTGGCCTTCCGAGAGGTGCAGGGTGGGATAGCGGGTAGATAGTTCCCCGGGAACATGCGAAACACGGATTCTACACCCTTTTGATGGGCATAGGCGAGCCGCTATACATGTATGCACACACATATAGTCCATAGCATGAGCAGGGGATGAGGTAGACTAAGCGTGGTGGGGAGAGGGCTAACTAAGCACACTGTTCACACACACCCCTATGCCCCACGGATATAGTCCGTGCTAAGCACTATTCTGAACAAAGAACAACAACAACACGGATGATCATCCAATCATTTTCTTATCCCCAATGGCACAGCATACCACAAGCGGGGGAGAAAGCCGTGGGTATGTATTCAAGCCATCACCAGTGTGTCGATGAGTGTGGTCGCATAAAATGTCACATTAGTCACCCGCTTCACAGTTCATTGGGTGTTGAGGTGTTATTCATGGATCAATGCCAGCGAATCCAAGGTGTCCATGTGAAGTTAAACCGGCTCCAGCAACGCACGCCCCGTCATAGTGAAGGGTTGATCGAACACCTGGATGTGAGGTAGTAATAGCGCAGTTGACCCGTCATCTTATGGTGATGAATGTAGTCGAAGGCCAGATTCAACCTGAAGGCATTGTATTGATCCTCAAAGATGGCTTCCACGTAGCTGTTGAGAGAGTCATCCAGTCGGAAATTGTAGATATCTTGACACGGGCGTTGACGGTGGAAACATCGTTGAATCGTAGAGCAGTGGCGCCGATACATCGCTCTCACGGGTTGGATGGCCGGTAACATTTCACTGGGCACATCCATGGGATCATCCACAAAACGCGATGGATGTTGACGCCGTTTATGGCGGTGTAAGTCATGCCGACAATTAAACCTTTTTTCCGCAGGTCCCGCAGGGGTACTGCTTGATGGTATCATGGGTGGTGTTGTAAATTAATCTCACGCGTAAAGGGCTTGGAACAAATGCTACACGTGAATATCTTGGAAGAGTGTCTGGTGAACTGGGTCAGCACGCTTCCTTTATATGGCTAGTTCCATCCGGTTCAAACAGGTTCACCTCCTGATAATTCCCCTTATATGCTTGTTATAACCATCCGGTTTACGTCATGATCTCCATCTTCCAGGAAGGTAGCGGCGGACCGACTTCCATGGGCTCTTCAACTCACACTCTCAGAAATATTCAGGGAATAATCCTGAATAGATCGGGTTGCACACCCACAACTCAATTCAGGTATATCAACCATGAATTAATGCTAAATTACCTGAATTTTAGGGGATTTTACGTACCTGAATAGGGTCGGGAACTTACTAATCAGGGTGATAAATTTGCCTGAATTTCAGGGAAAATCCTCTCATTCAGGAATCTTTTGCCTGAAATTCAGGTAATCAGCCCTGAATTTCAGCCAAAATCCCTGGAATGAGTTGTGGATATACAATCAAATCAGTTCAGGACTTTTACCTGAATGTTTCTGAGGGTGCAGGGATCCATGGGATCTTCAATATTTCCACTGTGTCCTCCAGGTCTCGAGATTCACGATCCATGGATGACACGTTGATGATAAAGTCATACACCAGTACATGTCGGTCCACAGCCTCGGGGTACTCCTCAAATATCTGCACGATCGTGGGTAGGGTCCGTCCACGACAACCATGGTAGAGTTTACGCACGCTAATATTCAGGCTTTGCAACGCTTGACTTTTCCAACACCACGTATCTGTGACTTCGTTCATAAAGACTGCCAGGTTGGGATGGAGGGGTGGTAGGCCGTACGGGTCAAAGTATTCGTCCGGGTCTTCTGTCAAGTACACGGTCACCCAATGCGATCAGTCCTTCGGTAGATGGCTAGATCCCCCAGGAATAAATTCATTGGCTGGTGACCAGAATCTGAGCTGGAACGAAAAACAATTTGGTTTGCTCTCGTCGGATGGAGTATTGGGCTGGTTTTCGCTCCAAGGTTGTATTATGACTCAATTGCACGGCTGGATTCGGTTTC
Organism: Hanleya hanleyi; assembly: GCA_036873755.1. Lineage (NCBI taxonomy): Eukaryota > Metazoa > Mollusca > Polyplacophora > Lepidopleurida > Hanleyidae > Hanleya > Hanleya hanleyi. The sequence goes on from JAVTVY010018635.1 coordinate 56,082, forward strand.
ACTTTGCGAACATACAAGGCAGCCTCTTGGATGAAGATCTTATATTCAGGCGCTGCTCCAAAAGTCACTAACGCAAAGGCATGGACGCTCGCCTCAGTCGGAGTTTGATGGGCACGTCGTTCAACATGTAACTGTCTTGCATGAACAGGTCCCCATGGAGACGTTCCATGAGATCCACCGACTGACTGTTCGATGTGAAACATTTCCGTTTGTTCCATCCGGCATTGTCGGCCGTGTCCGGGGGTGTCTCGGTAGTACAAGCGTGCCGTCAAGTGAAACTTTTTGGCTTCTCGGCCGTAGGACAGCAACGTTTCAATGTAGGCGGTATGTGTTGATCGTGGCACCCAGGAGTTTGTCGCTGAGAATCACAACCACATGCCGAAGCAAGGGACTGGAGCCAGAGGTTGATGGGGCCCAAAGAAGCATCGTTCGCGAGATTGCACCCATCGACATTGACGGTCTTGGTTTAGGCGTACATATAGGTGTGGGATAAATCCAAGTATGTCGTATCAGCGCTGGAACTCGGTGATGCTGGAAAGAGGGAGATGATCTCCACCCATTGCCCCACTACGGCACTGGTCTGCGTCGTCGGTACGGTCCACAAATTTAATTCGCTGTTGGTGAAAGGGCAGGACTCTGGATGGACAAAAGATATGGTTACGCAAGATATCCCGTGTCTTATTCACCAAACGCTACATAGAAGATCTTCTCGCTATTGATAATCGTGGGTGTGATGCAGTGAAAGATATATATCTACCTTCACTGGATTTGAAGGAAACTACAAATAGCCCTACAGGCACATATGAAGCGGACCTTCTCTCTCGTCGACTTTATGACAAAAGAGATGATTACAATTTCGACATCGTAATCTATCCCTTTCTGGACAGTAATATTCCAGTGGGACCTGCATATGGCATATACATTTCTCGCCTAGTAGCATTTGTTAGATCCTGCGTTAAGTGTGATGATTTTAATTAACATCACAAAACATTATTGCAGGAACTTATAAGACAGGGCTATACCATCAAGTGCCTCCACTCAAAGTTTCTCAAATTTGGCGATATATATCGCATGCTGATAGCAAAATACGAACGTAGCGTGCAAGATCTATGGCGTTACGTTTCTTAACTTGCGTCTAATTCCGCTTAACCCGGGGTTAGGGACCGTATGAATCCATGTACTTCAAGATCGTCATGGTGCTCATATGAACAGTCACAATCAAAGCGTGACTGAGATACGTCATTCTCTAGATGACGACTTTACGACGAATATTATGGATTAAGAATACTGATCAGCGATACGGATTTGATATTTTTGGAACATCATGATGTCTTGCCGGCATCATTGAAAACTGTCGACCTTCTTGCAGGAAACTAGCCTATGTTTATGTATACTATGATTGTCTTTTCGAATTTGGTGCTAATACTGTTATATGGAATATGGAATAGGTCCTTCGATTATGGACGCGGATATTCTTTAATGGACGACGGCTGAATTATGAATGACGGACTAGACGCTTGTAATCTGATGTGCGTCTTCGCTTGGTCGGTAGACGACTGGTGGAAGGTATCGGGGATGCATCCTTTTATTCCCCATGGCTCGTTCGGCTTCGGAGACCACGATCCCGCCTTTGGCTCGGCGTTTGACTGCCTCCCAGACTGAGACACCGCTGAAGGCATCACCCAGGTCTTTCACCCACTTTGGATCGCTTGCTTCCCGACTGTTTTAAATCCGCGCCTCGCCATTCCATTACCCCCGCTGAATACGTGTGCCGTTGAAGACAGGAGGCTACCTCCGGCTTTGTTGGGTGTAATAGTCCACATACCTGGGTTTATCACACTGGTAATCTGGCCTGGCGAAAATGAAGTGTCAGCACCTCTTTTCCTCGTTTGAATGCGATCGGTCGTTCATGGTTTTAGACCGCTTGGCAGAACGACGTACGTCAGAAACGCCATTCCCAGTAGCTGCTGCAACGTCGGGCTTTTGATTGCTTTCGTTGTAGGTCATGTCCACTTCATTGATGAATGGGAGAGGTGTCATCCGGTTTGTCTGGTTTCGTATTCTTCATCGCCATCAGATCATGCAAGGCCGTCATGAACGCGGCAGGCGTATGATACTGCCCTTTGGGTAGTGCGAAAGTATATCTTGCCCTCGTTCAGGACTTCGTACCACATCGTGTCCTTTTGCACGTTGTACCACGTACAGGAATACTGGATATCCCTCAGGCCACATTCCCATCGTCCAGGGAGATGTAAGGTGTGGGGGAGTTGGGTGAAGAAATGGACTAAGGTATTGTCCGGGAACAGCTCGGCTGAGCTTTATAGAAGGCAGTGTGAGGTAAAACTTCACGACTGACGTCAGGCCCTAGTATTAATAGGCGCTCCAAGCCTGGGGCGTCGAGAATCGGCGTGAACGGTTCACGGGTCTCGATCGGTGTGGTTGTTGGGCGGTGCCACGAGCATCTGCTGCTGCTGTTGCATCCAAGCCCAACGCTGCGAATTTTCGACCATTTCTTGTGTGACGTGCATGTCTGCCAACCCCTGGGCGAAAGTCTGCCATCCTTTAGGGGCGCCTGTGACCTGCGTTGACTCATCACATCATTCACCAACTCCACCATATGGGTGCCGGGCACCACTTGGGTCTGGACTAGAAGTTCACCTTTCTCGTTCCAGGACATGTTGGGGCGGTCTTTCAACCGCTCCAGCAACAATTCTGCCCTCCTCTGAAGCGTAGGGGGTGGGCTCTTCATTACTTCGTCTGCAACCCACTACGGGGCTGAGAGTGGTACACCTGGCAACGGTGGCTGTGGGACAAGGTGTGCTGGCGGTTCGAATGGTCATGGCTGTGCGACCGACAGGTGGGCTGGATCCGGGGGGTGGGGGGGATTGTATTGCCCATGAACGTAATGTACCGTTGAAGCGCCTGATTGTACTGTTGTACTTTCTCACTATCGCTTAAATCCCGTCGTTGTAAAATCTGGCCCATCTCATCATCGAGGGTGTTCAGCGTTTTCACCGTCGGTGGGACCGGGTACAGAGATTGTAGGGTGTGCAGCAGGTGTGGGTCGACCAAGACCATTTTTTTCGTATGCTTCATCATCGACCCAAGAGTCCACCCAACACGGGGCCTAGCACAGAGGCAGCCAAAGGCACTAGAATAACACCGAGAAACTCGCCTTTTAAGATGTCTGATGCTTGACCAATTCGGCCTTCTGATCCTTACGCGTTACAATGACTTGCTGGTATCAAGTATTAATGATGTACAAGTCCGTGTCCGTCTACGCTGATACATTAAATTTAGCGCTATCATTTGTGTTCACTCGCCAAAGTTTGGTTTGATGTCATGATGTAGATATGCCATTATTTATAGAATGATAGCGCCATGTGCTACAGGCTTTTAGAAACTTATAAAACAGGACTATACCACCAAACGCCTCCACTAGAAATTTCTCAGATTTGTCGATACTTATCGCATATTGATAGCAAAATACGAGCGTAACGTACAAGATCGATGGCGTTTCCTCTCGTAACTTGTGTCTATTTCTGGTTTAACCGGTGCTAAGGGCCGTGTGAATTCATGTAATTCAGCACCTCGTGGTGTTCATATGAAGAGTCACAATCAAAGGCCGAATGATATATCATTCTCTAGATAACGAGCTTACAAGCAAATCATATAGATTAAGAATACTGATTAATGATACGGTTTGATAGTTTTGGAACATCTTGATGTCTTGCCGGCAGCACTGAAAACGGTTGACCGCTTCTCTCTTGCAGGAAATTAGAGCATACATGTATGTTTATGTATGCTATGATTGTTTTTCTTTAAATTTGGTGCTATGAATTAGGTCTTTGGATTATGGACGCGGCAATTTTTAATGAACGACAGCTGAATATTGAACGAAGGATAGAAACTTGTATATTAGAGGCGCATATTTGGGAATCTCGAATGATTTTTGTTTGTTTGAGATATATATTACAATGTCGACGAAAATTGGATGCGAAACACTTGGGAACTATTCTCCTACAATTTCCTGCTTGAACTGTATCCTAAAAATCACGTACAAATGCAGTATAGTTTCAATCTAACCACCTTTTCAAAATTTCCGATTTCGAGCAATCTGAAATCTCTTTCAACTCGTTGGACTAAATGGATCTCCGGGTTCAAAAATTACAGCTAGTGGTCACTGACCTTGACCGGTGACCTTCTGACCTCAATCTTTGTACCCACACATCGCTTCACGATAATGCATTCACTCAGAAAATGTGATTTTCAATGATTTACTGATTTCTTTCATCCCCAGTGGCTTTGACCCTTGACCTTTCGGCCTCAGTAATATTCATGTTTGCCATTAACAGGATTATTTAAAGTTTATCACAATCCACACCACTGGACTTGAGTAATAGCACAGACATATTTACAGTAATTTCGTGGTTGCGATTACAACATATATAAGGAAGTGTGAAGAGGTACCGACATACTGACAGTCACATGACTTCACAGTATAGTCTTCCGGTTAACCTATTCTAAAGCACATAACACGAATCTAACGATTCGTGATATGTGTTGTATCTCAGGTACGCTTTTATTGTACCTGTTCATGTGGCAACTTGGATGATATGACCACACGGCCCCTAGCACCGGAATAAGCGGTATTAGATACAAATCTAGAGAGCTATGATGGAAATGCTCTGACAACTCGTATATTGGTAATTGGTGAGCTGTTTCGCTGTGACAACTCGTACACTGGGGATTGGTGAGCTGTATCGTCGTCAGATGAAATGACGGCATTTAACACAAAAGACTAGTCTGTAAGGCCCGATGTCGACCCAGCATCAACTTCCCACAAATGCCAACATATATCAAAGACCAAAAGGTCTGTACAGGGAGCGGGCCTCGGGGACGAAACGTCCACCAGCAGAATCTCGCCATATACAGGTAATTACAACACATATAAGGGAAGTGGGAAGAGGTGCCGACATATTGACAGAGTCACATGACTTCACAGTATAGTCTTCCGGTTAACCTATTCTAAAGCACATAACAAGAATCTAACGATTCGTGATATGTGTTGTATCTCAGGTACGCTTTTATTGTACCTGTTCATGTGGCAACTTGGATGATATGACCACACGGCCCCTAGCACCGGCATAAGCGGTATTAGATACAAATCTAGAGAGCTATGATGGAAATGCTCTGATATACGAGATGAGTTTTGAAGATTTAAACTTATCTATATTTTATGAATATTGTTGTTGTTAAATAATCATTATAGATTGGTAATCATCAATTATAGAATTGATTGATGAACGTTTCCAGCGTATAGCTGATCAGTAGGTCTCTCACTCACTCCACTAAAACAAATTTTATTTTTTATGATTTCCTGATTTCAGGCCAGAGTAACCTGGATTTTGATCCATTGACCTCAATTTTTGTTTGTTACATCTTCGTGTCCCCATGGTTATCATGGTGAAATTTGACAGAAAACGGTCTATTTCTTGAAAAGGTAAAGAACCAAATAACGGAAGTCGGGAGAAGGAAGAGAAGATTATTCACCAGCTTTGGCCGACTCGTTTCAAACAGATATTTGATTTCACACTGATGTAGTTGCTGTTTCGATTGTAAACGGAGTTTGTGTTGTTGTTGTTTTTTTTCTCAATACCATAGGTGTATGCTTTCACTCATTTAGCTGTGGTGAACCAAACAATCAAAGTTTGAAATCGTGTAGGTATGACGATATGGTATATGTGCTGTTTGCTGCATTTAAATGTACTCTCTTCAAATGACTGTTTGGATATCATCTTCTGTTCTCTTTACAGATCTTCTACACATTGTGTGGCATGGCCATATTCGTTCTGCCGCCTATTTATTACGCAATGATCGTGTGGCCAGCAGAGTTCGGGATATCTCAGACGAAAAAGATGATAATTCTAAGACACACTTTCGCAAAATACGTACAATGTACGACTGGATTTGCTATACTGTACGGTACAGTCCACATGATCACAGGGGGACAGATACAGGAAGTTGATCTTGGAATACACCGCTTAGTGGCTTATCTTATCGGACAAATTATTTTAGGGGCAACTTTGTTTCTACCACTCACTTTTATCCAGACCGAATGCGGTCAAAAAAGACGTTAGGGAGGTAGTCCCAGAAATGTGACTCGCTTAGCGAACTCAGCTTAATACGCACATAGGCACGTTATACATTTGACAAGCAGAGAACATCGCTTCCTCTAGACAAGGTAGCAATATGGCAGATGCTTTTCGAAACCCAGGTGTGGATCGTTTACTTCTCGAACTGCACGTATGTACATTGTACTTTTTGACCAATTCAAATTTGTTCACTGTGACGCTCAATGCAGGAAGTTTCTGAGTCTATTACGACGCTGATCCGATTACGACGGATTTCTCCTTCGAAAACGGAGTTGCATTCTGCAGCTAATGGGGATGACATTTCCATATCGAATCAACCCAACAGTCATCCACAAATGCCTTCCTCTTATATTGTCACAAGACCGTTTGATTTCACGTCAAAATCTTCGGTAGATACTTGACGTAGAAAGATAGTGTCCAATGATTTGTGCAGCTGAAAGGACCAAGTCTAGACACATTGTTGGTCCCAAACTTGGCTATTGTATGCATTGTCTCGTGATTTTTACATTGAGTATGAACCAAATCTCCATTGTTATACGCGTAAAGCTCAGGACTTACATGTATGACAGAAGAAGACGTATTCGAAACGTTAAACGGGCTGTAGGAGGGGAGGCTCCCTCTCCTCCTTCGTCACACCAGCTTTCAGGGGAAATTTTGTCTGTTTGAAAATACAGGAGTTAGTCGCTGATGAGCCAAAATATATTTCACTGGTTACGATATTATTTTATTAATTATGAAGCGGTTAAATATATCCAGTGTTGGATACAACCTATATTGATTCCTTGTTGAAATCTTAGAGGTGTCTGTTGGTGGCATCACCATGATATGCATGTTTCAGCCAGTGTGTAGCTTCCAATTAAACATCCTAGCAATCCAATGGATAGACCAAGGAGTTCTCCATTTAACGTTAAGTGGACTTAACTGTGCTGGTCATTGCTGGTTTTATGTTTTATATTACACGAGGAATCATTTTTCCTACCTATCACGCCAGATACACGAAATCCAATTCAGCAGTTCTGGATATACCTGTAAATATATCGGGTTTCTTCTAAATCGAACCAGTCAGTAAGTACGATCTGCCAGTTCGTTCAGCCAATCCGCTTTAAGGATTGAGTTTTGATTGGTTTGAGTTTCAGCGCTTACCAAACTACATTTGATGTCAGTATGCAACCGCTATCAGGCGTCACCGAACCGGCACATTACACCTGTGAACGATAGCCAAATGTTGTTGTGATATTTGTGATAAACAACCAACCGTCCGTTTTAGGGGATCAAGCTTCATTCTAATATAAGTTTAGGAATTATACGCAATGAAACACCAGTTAAACTATCGTATATGCGTCCGGCAACTACATGGCTTGTCATAGACTTACTGGAATTGTAGCTGGCACCCACGACTATAGTATATGTTCCAAATATGGAAGATCAACTCTTCGATTTAATGGCTGTATTCCTTATTAATTTTCTTATTGATTACAACGCCCCCTGATGTCGAATCGGGAACTAATTTCTCTGGGAGTATAGATAATATGCCAAAAATGAAGGTTCAGCTCTTCGATTGAATGGCCACAAGCCACACTGGTGCCCACACTGGCGCCCACACTGGTGCCCACACTGGCGCCTCCTGGAGTCGGATCGGAAAACTAATGCTGTCATCTTGTGGCCCTCTACGAGTATAGTATATGTGGCAAATTTGGAGGTTCAACTCTTCGATTAAATGGTCGTACCTGTCATTTCCTTATTCATTTCTTTATGGCGTATGAGGAATAATTTATTAGATTGTACGGTTTTGTTGGATTCGTTCTGTGCTCAGATGAGGGACTGGTGCCTGGTGCACAGGAATCGTCCATACAAAACTGCACTATCAAATAAGGTCAAAGGAATCTGTTATATTACCCATTTACGACCATATTAGCATAAAGAATAGCTGATTACCTAAATCTTATGGATATAACTGACAATGTTGAAGGATAGACGAAGAATATCCCTTTTCATTTTTTCTGAGGTTTCTTCATTTAACAGGTTAGAGTATTCTTACTTGACTTAGATTTGAATTTTCTATCACACAGATACAACCAATAAATGGACCAGTCAACTGTCTAAAAACACTTGAGTGAAGTTTTCTCAAATAACGAGTGGAAATAGCTCTGTCACCTTTAAGAATATTGGAACACCGCCGATAAGAAAGATTCAACATTTTATTTTTTGTCCAAGATCTTATCTCAAAATTTTCCGAGGAACAATAATCTCTTTAACGCCTTCAGTCCCAACTATTGAACAAACAAAATACATGAAAAGAAGACGAAAGCAAGTTGGAGAGAAAAATACTATAACAAAGTAACTGCGTGTAAACTCAATTAAAACTTTCATGAGACGATAATAGTACCCAGAAGAATGTAAAATTTATCCAATTAATTTCGTTTATTGATTACGTATGTTACCGGGGAAACCCATACTCATGTAGGTTGCAAAATTGTCAGAGCATGATGCCAGAAGATGGAATGTGTTTGAACAACTGGAAGATTACCAGTTTGTTTCGATAAAACGCCAGATCACGTTTGTTCTCTCTGTGTCTCTTGGTTCGCCCTAAAGTCGTTTCTCTTAAAAGCACGGAAAGTTCTAATTAAATTTCATTTGTCATCAGATCATCTCTTATCACCAAACATTCGCCTATTGAAAAAAATGCGCTTGTCTCCAAATCCCCTTTTATCGCCAAATCCACGCTTGTCGAAGAATGTTCTCTTATCACCAAATCCACGTTTGTCAAAGAAAACTCTTTTATCGGCTAATCCACGTCTGTCAAAGAAAGTCCTTTTATTCCCATATCCCCTCTTATCACCAAAGCCACGCTTGTCAAAGAAAACTCTTTTATCGCCAAATCCTCTTTTGTCACCGAAACCTCGTGTCTCCTCATCCAACAATCCCGCCCCTGCCTGCAAAGCCTCTGCTTCCAGAGCCTCTAATTTTGCGGCACGCTTGTCACCGAAACCTCTCTTATCACCAAATGCCTGCAGAGCCTCTGCTTCCAGAGCCTCTAATTCTGCGGCGCGCTTGTCACCGAAACCTCTCTTATCACCAAAACCTCGTTTATCACCAAATCCCCGTTTATCTCCAAATCCCCGTTTATCACCAAACCCTCGTTTATCTCCGAATCCACGCTTATCACCGAATCCCCTTTTATCACCGAATCCCCTTTTATCACCGAATCCTCGCTTGTCACCAAATCCTCGCTTATCTCCGAAACCCCTTTTTTGATAAAGATCGAACGCCTCTTGTCCTTGGGAATCCTTCTGTTCTTCTGCCAGAAATGCTTCAACCTTTTCCGAAAGTTCGTCCAATTTTACAACGTTTTGCTCGCCGTCTTTCAAGATGGACGCCTCGCTGTTTCCGCCACAGGGTATAACGGCTGTCAGCGTTACTAGCACGTGAATCAGAAGACAGGGGGCTACGGAAGGCAACATGTTCGCCTTCATGGTACCGACAGAGACGGCAGCCAATTCTTGTAGGTGAGTTGTGCTCCGGTTGTTTCTTCTCCTCAATATCCAAAGAAGATTCTAGAGAAAGAAACAGGAGAAGAATTTAGGTATATTTCTCTCATATAATTCCTCATCTTGGGGATGCTCAAGCGACTGAGCTACCGAATTGAGAGTAGCTCGCTAATTCAATCCATTTCACAAATACGCGACATATTGTTACGATAACAGGGTGTTTCTCGATGTAGAAAAATAATTATATTATAATTTATCCCTGAAGATGATTGCAATGATTAGACGAAACATTTTACCTTCGAATATATCCCAAATTATCGTGGCAATAAGCCGCGTTATCGTGGCAATAAGCCACTTGTAAAATGGACTGAATTATCGAGCTGTTCCTGACTGAACTCGGTAGCTCAGTTGGTAGAGCGGTGGGAAGGTATACCTTTTGAGTTCGATCCTCTCCCGAGTCAGTATTTTCTGTCAGGGTGTTTCATATGTAGGAATACAATTATGTCAATATGCCTTGTTTCTGTAATACATCTTCTAGTCGAAGTATGAGAGTATGAGTATCGGTTAGATTACGAACTGGGGAAAACACCAATGGATAGGAATCGGCCAGCCTAGTCTAATGTTCCAAAATGAAATCGTATTTCCAGACACGTAGCGGGATTTGCTTTGATTCTCGGAGATACCAGCTGAATCAGTGCTGCAAGAAATATCGCAGAAATGCGTAACACCAGTACCACTCAATCCTCATGTGTACAGAGATTGCCTGTTGGAATTGAAATCGGATTTAATATCGAGCGCACTGAAGAGAATTTTTTTTTAGATTCGTCGTAGGTGACGACGGTAGTCACGAGTTAAAAATTCAAAATGCTGGCTACCGACATCTAGGTCGGCTATCGACATCTATGTCGGCTACCCACAATGCAAAATAACTCCGAAAAAACCCGGTTATCGCCCCCTTTAAGCATATACCGAGGCAAACAGGCCAAGTCTTTTTAGAGATTGATTTGGCTGGGTTCGCGGAGATGCCGTCTCTTAGAGGTATGGTCGAATGCAGTTCGAAATAACTCTCGAATTTCAGACCAAGCAAATAGCTTGTCAGTTTACCATTCAATCCATTCAACCATACAAGGCTGTAGGCACTCATAACGGTAGATATGATTCATCTCCAAAAGCCCAGGTAAATCATAAATCCTCGCAGATGGCATAATCAGCTAGCTTGGCGCCTTCACTGATTGGTTTGATTTAAAGGAAACCCATTGATCTATCTATATCCAGAACTGCTATAGATAACTAACCAAGCCAGTGTATCGATCCTAGCAGATCGATCGATACACTGGCTCGCGAGGATGGGCACGGTTGTGATAGCTGAGAATGGTCTAGAGAACACAGGGGCTCGTTACCGTTGTTAATTGGGGGAATCAACATGCTTAACCAAATTAACAACGGTAACGAGCTTCTGTGTGATTTGAATTTGTCTTGAAAACTGAGATAAAGGCGCAAATAGAATGCGCTATATTAATTGATAAACTACGGCATTTAACAAATAGACATCCGCGTCAGATAAGGATCAGTCACAGATGTTCCGGTAAAATCTAAGATGAACATGCATAATCAGAAGACATGTCCGTTTTCATAATTGAGGTTATAGGTACCGGTATCAATTTCATCGAACCGAGAATTGACTGTAAACTTTTAAACAACTGCCAAACATAGTTTTCGATACATTGCTATATTTTATACCACGTATTTCGGGAATGTCACACTTCTCTAAAACGCCTTTGCTCACTATTTCTGATCTCGTTCTACATCTAACCATCTTCGCTAAAACAGGGTTATACAGATTTCGCATTTGGCTCAAAAATAAACCTTGACGTTGTGAAGATGACATCTAACATGCACTATGCGCAGGAACTTTGTCTGTGATTGTGAAATCTGTAACCAACGTGCCGATAGTTGGTGTGGACAGTGTGGAACTCCATCTCAGTAAACTATGACGGTTTGTTCATCAAAATGCCATCTCACATCGGAGCTATGTAAATCCCGTGCTAAGCCATACATGTTTCAAAAGAAACTGTTCGTCTAAAATCAAGCCCTAAAGGATAAGTGAAGAGAGAAGCACATGGACTCGACAGGAACTGTGTCGGACCGATATATCAAACAATATCCAAATGCCATATCCAAACCAAGGCCTTAAGCGGCATGTCAAACCCAAGATCTCAAAGAATACATAGAAGACAAACGGATTGCACGAGTTCTTCATAGCTTGGCTATTAGATGGTATTCCTATGATCATATGGTCTTAGTTTACATAGATTGTGAAGAAATGGGTCCAAGCACGTGGAAAGCCAAGTAAATGAGGTTCGCGTTTACTGAAAGCAGAGCAAGCGTCTATAAAAACATCTTCCTGTTTCAAGTTAAATACCACAGTAATGCTCCGTCATCTTCCTTCTGCATCTTCCGAAGTCCAGGTAAATCATAAATCCTAACAGATAGATTCGCTGACTCGCGATGATGTTGCCCTGCTCAATGGGGTAAATTCTTAAGGCCGTTAACGCACGTGATGTAATATAACCGATGAAGATATGACTTTGCCACCACCGTCCAGAGAGGATTTTCATCTTCCGAACATGGCAAGCGATAGTTGTATTGCTTTTGAAACGGGAAATGTTCATATCCAAAATTTGAATTTTGAAGAAGTGATACAGGAATACTTCTCCTAATTTGAACCACGGAATATTTATATAGCTCTGACCAAGTCGTATTCGGATGAGAAAGTGTGTGGCATTCGGCCAAGGCAAAACCTGCAGTGTTCGAATTGGATATGCGAAGATGGTATAATAAAAAATTGTATAGTACTAACAGGTGGATTTCAATAATACAAAAACCGTTGTATATAATAACCGTTCAATATTTTCCTTATTGACGACAATTCGCTTCTGTGAATTTTCCTATTAATTATCTCATTTGCATCCGAGCTACCACAACTATTGCGGATGTGTTCGTTATTTATTACCTCTAAATCTGTAGTTCTGATGGCATTACAAACTTAATTTGACAACACCTTAACGCCTGTAGTTTAATGGTTTTCTATTTATACCAAATAGGGTTATTTCTCGGTCAGCATCCTGGCCGGATGATGTCATTAGGGCCAGTTCGATGGATCTTCAAGTCGCATCTAACACCCAATAATCAATCAAGCACGGCGGTGGTACAAGTGACTCAGCTGTAGGAATCCACAGTGCCCTAGGCCGGTTGAACAGGTCTGCTTATCAAATATAATATTTCTGACACAGATACATACTATCCTCGCAGAGAAACTTTATCACCGTTCTCCTATGCTTAATATATAGAGGAAAAGCATGGAACTGGTCATACGGTTACATAATTTAACTAAAATAATATAACAAATATTCATAACGAAATATTAAGTATAAAGACATAATCATCCAATTACATTTACCTACTTCGAAACTGGGGAAGATTTATCTAAACTCAAGCGTCTAGTCCGTCATTCAATATTCAGCTCTCGTCCATTAAAGAATTTCCGAGTCCATAATTCAAGGACCTAATTGATATAATAGATTTAGCACCAAATTAAAAGAATAAATCAATGTATACATAAAACTAGGCTAGTTTCCTGCAGGAGAGAAGCGGTCAACAGTTTTCAATGATGCCGGCAAGACATCAGGATGTTCCAAAAATATCAAATCCGTATCGCTGATAAGAATTCTTTATCCATATGGTTTTCGTTGTAAAATCGTTTTCTAGAGTATGATGTATCTCAGTTACGCTTCAATCACATAAATCCTATCTGCTCCCCCATTTGGATACGTCGCTTATATAAATATCGACATATACGATTGGCGAGCATTGATAGGATATTAATTTATTAAGATTGTGAAAGCGGTATTTCTCTTCCAGCCACTCATAACGATACACCAGAAGAGTACTGGACTATCAAGACGCATAAAACAACACACAAAGCTAGCTTCATAGATGGCTCTAGAAGCTGAACCACTAATCCCTGTAAACGAGGGCCCTTCAGGAGGTAAAACATTTTGGGAAAGCTATTGCGCCACTAATTCTGAACTGGAAAGCTCAATATTTTGCATGGAGAACTTGATGCGAATGAACACATACCGAACAGACACCCAACGATGATTTTCCACTGGCTATTTTACTACAATCCCTCATCAGACCTTATTGGCTGTCTTAGTTCATTTATAATATCGGTGTTCAAGAAAACTGAGCTCTGAGATATTCCTGTTAGAAGCCAAAAAGCATAACTCTATACTACTTACAAGTGATATTATTCATGAGATGTTTCTTTACATATCGCTTGCTGATAACAAAATACGAATGTTGCAAGCAAGATCTATGGCGTTACGTTTCGTATTTTGCGTCTAATTCCGCTTAAACTGGGGCTATGAACCCATGCATTCAAAGATCCGCGTAGTGTTCATATGAACAGCGTGACTGAGATAAATCATATTCTAGACCACGATTTTAACGAAAATCATATAGATTGAGAATACTGATCAGCGATACGGATTCGATATTTTTGGAACATCATGATGGTCTTGCCGGCATCGTTGAAAACTGTTGACCGATTCTGTCTTTCCGAAAGCTAGCTTATTTTTATGTATATTTGTTGGTGATAATGCTGTTATATGAGTTTGGATTATGGACGCGGAAATTCTTTAATGGACGACGGTTAAACAATGAATGACGGACTGGACGCTTATACTTTGTTTATAGATTTTCTCAATAATAATATCTATGTGAAATTTGGCAATACAATATATCAACAATATATATTTCAGTGAGTACTGATTGTGCACCTCTTGTGACTGCCCTTTACCTGTTCTCTTATGAATACGACTATATGCAAAAGATATCAAAAACCGAGCATTTTAAAGCCCGTTCGTTCTCATTCACCAACCGCTATATAGACGATTTTCTCGCTGTGGATAATCGCTATATAAATGACCCAGCGAAGGATATATATCCACCTTCACTGGATTTGAAGAAAACTACAGATAGCCCAAATGACATATCATATTTGGACATATATATCTCTATAAAAATGAAGCAGGCTTTCTCTCTCGTCGGTTTACGACAGGAGAGACTGTAATAATTTCTGAATCTAAAAATATCCTTTTCTGGACAGTAACATTCCAGAGGGACCTGCATATGGCTTACACACAGCTCGACTAGTATTTGCTAAATCTGGCGTAAAATATGACGATTTTAATTAACGTCAAAGATATTATTGCAGAAATTTGTAATACAGGGATACATCACCAAGCGCTTCCACTCAGTTTCTCAAATTCGGCGACACATATATCGCATGCGGATACCAAAATACGAGCGTAGCGTTCAAGATATTTGGCGTTACGTTTCGTGGCTTGTTCTAATTCCGCTTAACCCGGGGCGAGCGAATACACTTGAGTCACAATCGAAGGGTGACTATATCATTCCTTTGATAGCGACTTTTCTAACGAAACCATATGGATGTAAGAATACTGATTACCGATACCTTGGTGTCAATGCTCGCATGATTGAAAAGTGTTCACTGTTTCTCTCTTTGCAGGAATCCAGCCAATGTTTAGGAAATCTTTAGAACATAATATAATATCGAAAATTATTCCGAACTTTCAATACAACGTCGGAACGAGTAATTGATTCCAAATTAAAGGATTTCAGTATCCCTGTTAATTCCCCTCAATAGGGTTAGATCTATGTCATACCGTATAACAAACTGTTGATGATAGGCCATACTGTGAAATAAAAAGGCACTTACCGTTTGCTGGTCACAACTCCCACCAATACATGCAGAGTTTGACGAAGTATTCCTTATATCCGAGGCGAATTGTACATTGCGTCTCGTGGTAGTATGTGTTTTGTTCTCCTTGTCGCCTTACGATCGGATATGGTTTATATACCCCGGATAATTAGTAAAAGGCTAATTTTGCATGTCGATCTCGTCGAGCGGGGGATAAAAGCGCGGATTAATTGGGCACGCCAGAATGACGTATCAGCGAAGAGGATTCGCCGACTATAGTTTATTTCAGCTTCACCAGATCTTGTCCTGTCGTTAGCATTATTAGATACCGCTGCACTAATTTGCCAACTGTTCGAATTTTCCGGGGATGAGGTATTCTATAAACTCATTACTGCCCTTTCCACTATATACACAGTATAGTGACTTCCCACTACGGAACCTGAGTATGGTGGCTTCCCACTAATCTGAGTATGGTGACTTCCCACTAACCTGTGTATGGTGACTTCCCACTAACCTGAGTATGGTGACTTCCCACTAACCTGAGTATGGTGGCTTCCCACTAATCTGAGTATGGTGACTCCCCACTAACCTGTGTATGGTGACTTCCCACTAACCTGAGTATGGTGACTTCCCACTAACCTGAGTATGGTGACTTCCCACTAACCTGTGTATGGTGACTTCCCACTAACCTGTGTATGGTAACTTCCCACTAACCAGAGTAAGGTGACTTTTCCAAATACATTGAATGCAAGAAATTGCATTGTTGTGTCATGTCTTTTCAAAACTAAATTCGTTGGGGTGATACACATCTGAAAAAAACCCCAGTTTTTCGATTTAGGGTGATTCTTCAAATCTTGTTGTTGCTTGATAGTTGATGGTCAGGTTGATAATAAGCAAAACATATAACATAGAAATAGCTGTTTTGTGGCACTGAGATGAAGGATGGTCAAATTATTTTACAAAGCACCCCGTATTAACGATGCTCTATCAGTTGGATGTGAAATGGCTTCTGGATCAACGTCGATTTGTATTTTCTAGACGCCGATCCATGGCGTTTGAGGATCAATAATAAAACATGTTAAAACTAAACCGAACTGCGCTGTTGCACACCGAAATCCGACTTCAAATCTTCCGTTGGTTTATCAAATTCGTCCAAAACCAACACGTAGACATTTGGTACAGCCAAGACATGGACATTTGGTACTGCCAAGACGTGGATATTTGGTACTGCCAAGACGTAGACATTTGGTACAGCCAAGGCATGGACATTTGGTACTGCCAAGACGTGGATATTTGGTACTGCCAAGACGTGGATATTTGGTATTGCCAAAACGTGGATATTTGATAATGCCAAGACGTAGATATTTTGTACTGCCAAAATGTGGACTTTTGGTACTGTCAAGACGTGAATATTTGGTACTGCCAAGACGTGGATATTTGGTTCTGCCAAGACGTGGATATTTGGTACTGCCAAGACGTGGACATTTGGTACTGCCAAGATGTGGACATTTGGTACTGCCAAGACGTGGATATTTGTTTCTGTCGAGACGTGGACATTTGGTACTGCCAAGACGTGGACATTTGGTACTGCCAAGACATGGACTTTTGGTACTGCCAAAACGTGGACATTTCTGCGTAGTCGAACAATATCGATTCTGTGATGTGACAATGGAAACGTGCATACAACCCTGTCTAAGTGAACTTGAATAATATATTGTTGTATGCAGGTTCATATGGTCTAAACATTTGCATTTGACGAAGAAACGCCTTCAGTAATCGAGTTCTCCATGTAGAATGTCATGTTTCGAGTTTGAACGATGATACAGGAACTCCGATCAAATTAATTTTATAGGAAGAAAAGAAACCCAGATAACCGGTGTAATTGATGTTTTAATTTGAAAAAAAATGAGCCTGAATTTTAATTAAAAAAACCCACAGTATAATGTTGGATCTGCGCTCCTAGAATTTGTATATTCAAATGCATATGCTGATCAGAGAATACTGTAAGTAGAAG
This sequence comes from Hanleya hanleyi, assembly GCA_036873755.1. Lineage (NCBI taxonomy): Eukaryota > Metazoa > Mollusca > Polyplacophora > Lepidopleurida > Hanleyidae > Hanleya > Hanleya hanleyi. Next base: position 73,524 of record JAVTVY010018635.1, read on the forward strand.
AACAGTGAAGTAAAAGTTGAGTTTCCTAATTAGGTGAACTAATGAACAGTTCCGGGAGAATCAATTACTGGTATCTGGACGAACCACACGGCTTTGAAATAGACTGTAACTCTAGCCCATCGCGATCCCTTCGGGAGGTTCATTAATCGTTTTCATAATAGAAATTCATGATGTCTTTGTAAAGTTCGTATTCTTGTATTGGTCCATTTCGCCATGTCGTACATATTGCTCAACTGCGATGACAGAATAGAAAAGAATATGCTTCTCCCACGCCAGAGATTTAGAGACTGTCTGTCAGCGGATTTAGAGGAGCCATAAATATAACAATAGTTCTGATCTATGTCTGTATGATCCACCGGGGTCAATGTAACAAACGTACACATAGTTACAATAATGTATATTTATAATGCTTTATAAACCGGTCAATTAATTATATAAAATATACTGAAGGCGGGAGAAACTTTGTGAGATTTATTGTAAAAATTGAGGACGAACAGAACCCAAAATTCACCAAACTATGGTCGTTCATTTGCCTCTTTCGTCGGTTTGCGATACGATGGTGAAAAGGTATCATGACATCGTACCGTCCATGTCATACACATCTATACAGGGCCGTTGCATGCAGTATCTTTCTGTCGAACTTTCGTTGCTTCACACAGTACCAGCACATCGTGCATCCATGGATTCACACAGCATACCTCTTAATCGTTGTCATTATGACATCGCATTATGAAAGAAAACTGCGGGAAAGACTGATTACATATACATATGTTTGGTGGAGAGTCGTAAATTATTGATGGCCTTGGTGTAAACATACTTCATCTGCATAATCAAATCCTTTAAGTTACATGCTGAAAACCCTATAATTCAATAATTTGACTAAACAAGAGAGAAAATTGTGACATTATTTTATGGAATGTTGTGAAATGATTGTTGTCAACATTGAAGAGTTTCAACCTCTTGAGATTAACGCTATCTGGTCTGGGCTTTTTGGGATCTGTCAAGTCCTGGGGAAGGGTGGGCAAATGGCCCCCCTAATTATTTTTCTTACCCATTGAGCTACGGGCTGAAACTTACCACACTGTACCGTTGGGTATAGCTCCACCAAAAAATGCAACAAAATCCAAGATGGCCGCTTTGATGACGTCACTGTAACGTCATCTTCGAAAACGGCATTTTGGGGGTCGATTTTAGGTCAAATTTTTAGATTTTTTTATTTATGCAATTTCTCCACAAAAACTCCATGATAAATTAGTAAATATTAATGTGATGTGAAATAAAATAGTTTTTGCCCACTTTTCATGGCGGAAAAGCAGAAATTTTGAAGAAAAGTGACGAAAACATCACTTTTCTTGTACCCCATGTGACCGCCATCTTGAATTTACCCATGATCCTCTCCTTATAGGCTCAAAATTACCCCAATATGATAAACTATAAAGTCACGGAGTGTCAGCTCTTGATTTTTTGTCGTTTCGAAGTTTGGTAGAGGGAGCCATTTTGCCCCCCGGCCTGGTAGGATTAACAAATCATATTGTTCATGTTGTCTTGATGAAATGTTATTGCAAATCTGGCAAATATCCCCCCAAAAAAGAAAACGGTTTTAGAACATTTTTGGAACAAGATCTCACGTTTGACAAATGAATGTTTTCAAATTTCCAATTCGGTGACATTTCAACAATTTCATTCAACGATTATGAATCCTCTTATGAAAGACTATAACAGAAAGCCGAAATATTCTCGCAGTACAGAAAAGACCATACTGGTAGAGATTTACCAAACTCTAAATGAAACAAATGTCCCTTATATGAAAGATGTAATCAGCTACAAGAAAATCGATACTCCTTATAAGAGATCATAGAAACTTCATGTACCTCGGGTGAAATTTTTAAAGCTAAAGTAAAATCATTTAAGGGAATAGAATGTAAATGCCAAATGTGTAAGGCATAATCTAAGTCCATTCATTGACAGTGATATTGATTATCGTATTTGTATATTGTTGTTATTACTGGTTTTATAGTCGACAAATAGCCATCTGTGCTAGTGTTTATATTTTTGTACCAGTTCGACAATAAATAAATATTTGTATCTTGTGTCTATCATTCAAGACATGTGAGGTGTGCCAAGTATTTTTTACTTTCCATCTTCGAAATTATTTCAAACAGATGACCAGAAGAGGGTAGGTGTACAAACAGATGACCAGAAGAGGGTAGCTGTACAAACAGATGACCAGAAGAGGGTAGCTGTACAAACAGATAACCAGAAGAGGGTAGCTGTACAAACAGATGACCAGAAGAGGGTAGCTGTTTACAAACAGATGACCAGAAGAGGGTAGCTGTTTACAAACAGATGACCAGAAGAGAGTAGCTGTACAAACAGATGACCAGAAGAGGGTAGCTGTTTACAAACAGATGACCAGAAGAGGGTAGCTGTTTACAAACAGATGACCAGAAGAGGGTAGCTGTTTACAAACAGATGACCAGAAGAGGGTAGCTGTACAAACAGATGACCAGAAGGGGGTAGCTGTACAAACAGATGACCAGAAGAGGGTAGCTGTTTACAAACAGATGACCAGAAGAGGGTAGCTGTACAAACAGATGACCAGAAGAGGGTAGCTGTACAAACAGATGACCAGAAGAGGGTAGCTGTACAAACAGATGACCAGAAGAGGGTAACTGTACAAACAGATGACCAGAAGAGGGTAGCTGTACAAACAGATGACCAGAACAGGGTAGCTGTACAAACAGATGACCAGAAGAGGGTAGCTGTACAAACAGATGACCAGAAGAGGGTAGCTGTACAAACAGATGACCAGAAGAGGGTAGCTGTACAAACAGATGACCAGAAGAGGGTAGCTGTTTTACATTAATATTGCATCAAAATAACCTGAAGCACATGTGTGTATTTTCAGCTTTCTGTGATTTATTAATTTCAGTATATTAAGACTTTTTTAGGGTATACAACAATCGGTTTACAGCAGTAAATGGCCCCTGAAACCTCATTTTTGGAACACACCAGCGAAAGTGTTGTGGAAATTGTCAAATCTAGAATATATTTTCACAACTTTTCACCGAATATCTATTTTTGCTCTTTTCCATTTTCGAATAATTAACATATTTGATGATTTTCTTTTTTTCTTCAGTAAGAGCCTAGGTTCAAACCGCAATATTGCAACTTGTTGCAACTTGTCGGGTTAGAAAGAAGATATGTTTCATTTATGTGAAATTATAATTATAACTCCAATGTCTATGTACCAATGTGTTTCTGTTAGTGCTGTTGTATAGGGCCAAAGTTAAACTGAATCATACACAGTAGGACGCAATTGATGAATCTCCTTTGGGATACAACGGTCATGATTTAATAGACGAAACCGTCTTCATCTAATTTACTGAAATAGCATCAAAGGCTGGCACAGACCATAATTCTGTGTGGTCATATCGTGTTCATTAACATGGTTATTGAAGTGGACAATTCTGAACACATCTTCTCGCAACTGCAGCTGACTGTGTAAATGTAAACGTCACGTCCGTAAGGATACTGGTGGTTTCATATGACATCGGATAACAAGAATACCACAACAATACGTTAATGCTCAAGACATCCGAAATACCAATTTGTGCGATCGGAATGGTACGTGTGGCCTCGATATCGATTCAAAATGATGACACAGCCATCAAAATAAATTTGGGTTTTATTTGAGCCTATTGGGAAACTGAATACACATATTATATGTTACGGTAGGGAACGATATAATTGCAAACTTGTGTGTTCTGGACTCTTGTTTTTATTTTCAACTCTCAGTTTCCTATCTGGAAAATTAGTTTACAGAAATTGACACACATAATTTGATTGCGGATTTTTCGTCGTTGTCATAGTCTCATCCTCAGTCCTAAATGTGTCAGTAATTTCTAAGACAAGTCATTAGAAATTTCACGGAAACCGAATCGGTGTAAATTATAGGATATATCATGATTAACTGTTGGAATTTATATGCAAAAAGTCCTCTTCGTACAGTCTACCTCTGATTAGGACCACACCCATGACACCGGTGCCAGATCTCAACAGTATCTGTTACGCGTGCGCAGAATGGTAGCCTTCAAATAATAACATATATTGTGTACAGGCTTCCCCTGAAATGTTATTATATTTACTGTCTATGTGAAGTTCATCACCGATTTTTTTTTATAGGATTGCCCACGTTCTCGCACTTTATCTTCATTTTAATATTGACAGATTTTCCTCCAGGAACTTCAAAATCCTTTCAAAATAGCTGCCCTTCCTCGTGGCATGGGCATGTTTCAGCCCGAGTTGAGCACTTAAGGGAACGGCTGGGAGTTCATTGCGGATAAGACGGAAGAAGCAGACGGTAATTCCACCTGTCAAGCAGAGACGGGGAAAGAGATTATCGCCGAGTCTCGCAAATCTCGTGTTGAGCGTGACTCGATCGGTTCCACATTGCCTCTCGGATACACCTCTCAGATCCGCAGTAATTAGACCATCAGCCTAGTTTACGTGATGTGCATGGTAATAACGCTATTATTGCTTAAAGATGCTAAGGAAATTTACATAGAATTCTGTTTTATTACATTATAATAGAACAATGTCCTAGTGTGCTCTTGTCGGGTTGCTGGTTATATTGATTTATTCAATTTTTATTAAGTGAATTGACAAAACGAGCAACATGGGCCACAGCATCTTCGTAACGTCAAGGTTTCCTTTTTAAGCCACGGCGAATCCTTGGCCAAAACGGGAACAGATATAGCATTCTAGCCACTATCACCCACAGGTATTCCCAGTTAATTAGCAAGTATTTGTTCATCGGAATGCTCTGTAAATAGCAAGGTACGCTCTTCTTAAGCTCGAAAATGGTCGCTCGTTTCATTAACACACTGTAAAATGCAAGGTTTTCAAAACCCCATTTTCTGCTCTCCAAACACCATTTCTGGGTTACGGAAACACCGGTACCAGAGTTTCAAACACTTGTGTTTTGAAACCCCGCAATGTGTGTTTGAAAATGCGCCGTGTTGTTCAAAACACTATATTTGAGGCACAGAAACACCGATACAAAGGTTTCAAAAACTGGTGTTTTGAAACCCCATAACGCGGATTTAGGCGGTTATTCACCGATTCCCAAGTTTGATCTATCAAAAATGATATACCGGTACTGTAATGCTCAAACTATCGCAAGAAATTAGCACAACCGGATAATTAAGTGATACCGGTAATTAATTGTTTAATTCACCGTAGTTAATTTCTTGAAATTCCCATTCTAGTGTCTGGGAAGTCAGGTTTTTCGAAATACCACTTACGGCATTTCGATCGAGATAAGGGACATAAATCTGTGGCATTATTCAAGGTGCACCTGAAAGGGATGTCGGGGCCCTATCTGCCCCGTAGGATGGGGACGGTATGCTAAAGTACCCGATGCACAATGTTTTAAAGAATCCCCACTATCATCCGAAGATCATTGAGATACGTGTCTTCAGTGGTTTATTTAATGGAAGACTTATTTGAAGTTTTCACTAAAAGTACCTACACCAAGAATTAGTTTACCCTGTTATAGATGTTCCATGGTTGGCATAACATCCAGAAAGTGATTTTCTTTTAAAAATCTATAATTCTTTCTGACTACGGGTACATGCTGTTTTGCTTGTTCGCCGTGTCATGTGTGCTATTCATATAGTACATTTTGAACTACCTCACTTTTTTGTATCTCGAACTTCCAAAATTGCCTGCTATCCTACTGCTACGACATTTGGGGTTTGGAAACCCAACACCAAATAGTGTTTTGAAACCCATAATGCAGTTTTTCCAAAAACGAAAAGTAGGTTTCTGAAAAACCAAGTGGACGGGGTTCGGAACACCACTTCTGGTTGCAGCTGGGTTCCACCCACTTTTGGGGTTTTGAAAAACTTCCTTTTCACAGTGCACGTGTGATCAATAGCGCGCACCGCACTCCCTGGCTTCCGGTGATTCCATTGGTTAAAAATACTGGAAAATTGAGGTAAACGAGCACCTTTTCCCACTTTCACATCTGGAAAAATTCACTTTTTTTACCCTCTTCCACTGTCCAGTATTTTTTACCGCATTTATGGATCAGCGACATGAGAAACGGAATCACTACCAAGGTGTCCAGTCAAAACATCGAATTGTCATATGAGCACATGCCTTAGTCGCATAAGGCAAGCGATCTGATTGGCGAATCGAACTTCCTTGCTTCTCTGTTGATTGGCTGACATTCAATGTGGCTTTTTCTAGAACAACAAGAGAACACAAGCATATTCTAGAAGTCTCGATCTGTATATTCCTGTCATCAAATTATTGTGCCCTTCACACTTTTGCTGGGTGATTCAAAATCAAAACCCACTGTCCGTCCTACCCGAATCAGAGAGCTGATGCCCCGCCTTTTCTCAAACCGACTTTGACTCTGATTTGTCAGTCGCGTTGAGCTTTCAGCGACCAAAAACAGTTTAGGCGGGAAAAGCAAATGTTCTACTATCTACAACTCCCACCTGTGAACGGTGAAAACATGGCGACAGCAGGAGAGAAAGCACCCGACTTTTTGGTTTTGGTAGGTAGTTGGTTTGTCAGCAGATCATGTATAAGTGACTGGATAAACAGGAAATGAATTTAGAACGAAGAGATAAAACGAATTAAACTTTGACTGGAAGAGCACAAAAGACATTTCTTGACAATTTATTCAATGACCAATCTATTCAACAGACTTGCGTTGAACACAATAGGGACCTGAAACGAGGTTCTGGAGTGGGAGAGGGAAACATTGACCCAATATACGCTGAGGCACCCTCCCCCCTCCCCGGCATAGGCCACAATGATTCTAGTAGACAAAATACTTTAACTGAAACACAACAGAGAAGGTAGGCCCATGTCTTTAAAATCCCAACCTCCATCTGTGTGATAGTGTGAAGCTCAACAAATCTGTTGCAAAATAGAGCTTGGAGTTAAAAGAAGTTGTTCTTCATACATCCGCCACAAGAGACAATGAACATATTATCTTTAGCGGGTGGTGATAAAGAAATAAATTGACATTCAACGAATTTGCATACAACAAAATAGAAAAAAAAGTCTGAAAATATTTTTTATTAGATTATCGGAGGATTGGTGATGTGGGATTCTAAGGCGGAAAAGGACCACGTATGTTTAGATGGGTAAATGACCCCAGAACAGGTGTGGTAGAAGTGCCGAAAATAAACATGAAGAACAATATTATATTGTATACTCAGAAAATAAGTATCGTCATCCTCGAATAACAGGGCCGTGATGTAGTGCATTCGTGCAAAGTCGCCAATTTTGAGGCAAAAACACCTCATTTCTTTCTATAAACATATGAAGATAAACGATCACCAGAACTAGCTTGATACAGCATACTCGCTGTTCCAATATGTAGTCTTTGACCAAATCAGGTTCTGGTTATCGTTTATCATCATGTGTTTACAGAGAACAATAGGAATTATTTTCACCTCAGAATCAACTATTTTGCATGAATGCACTACTTCACAGCCCTGTAACTCTAGCTCTGGTGTAGCCTTGTTCCATACTACGTGAGAACAAGGCCCCGGCTGTAAACCAGTCACCAGATCGAGTTGTTGGGAAATTGCCGTACGGGCAATATTTGCCGAACCAATTGACCATAACCAATAAAATAATTCGATTCTATGTCCACTTACCTTTCATAAAAATCCTTGTTTATGAGTGACCGTCCTTTTTTAGCTTGGCAAGAGATCGAAACTCGGACGAGGGGGGTTAAACTGTCCATGTAAAACTTATCGATGTAAAGATGGCGGAGATGTGGACAGTTTTACCCCCTCGTCCGAGTTTCGATCTCTTGCCAAGCTAAAAACGGACGGTCACTCATAAACAAGGATTTTTATGAAAGGTAAGTGGACATAGAATCGAATTATTTTATTGGTTATGGTCAATTGGGTCGGCAAATATTGCCCGTACGGCAATTTCCCAACAACTCGATCTGGTGACTGGTTTACAACCGGGGCCTTGTTCTCACGTAGTATGGAACAAGGCTACACCGGAGCTACTGTAACTCGAGAGTGATGAGATTCGGTGTCTTGAAATTTTTCTGAGTATACAATATAATATTGTAATTCATGCCAATTGAACAATTTTTTGTAGTGGAAGTATTTTATTTTGGTACTGCCATTTACCCATCTAAAGATACCAGGAGTAGTATACATAACGCAAATTGACGGAATAGCGCCTCACTGCGCATGCGCAGAACCTGGTGTGACGTCACAATTGAGGAGGTTTTGGGGCGGTATTGGGGTGGTGTGACGTCACATGTGATGTGTGGGAGGTGGGTACAAATGTGGGAGGTGGGTACAAATGTGGGAGGTGGGTACAAATGTGGGAGGTGGGTACAGATGTGGGAGGTGGGTACA